>JASAMV010001005.1:0-41565 GCA_030248065.1 Rhynchonema sp. JSB1_4
TAACAACTAACATATGTAAGTAGAGAACCATTCACTAGCAGATCGAGGGGGCGACAGGAGCCTAGGCACCCTTTGGATAAAGTAGGGGGCCACCATTTCGGAGAAAAGAAGGAAAAAGGACTCCCCAAATCGCTGGAATTACATTTGTTCACTTCAAAGGTCAGCAAATCGAGCGCGCCTTGTGCTTCAGATACTCCAATTTCTATGAAATTTGGCTGTCGCGCGTGCAAAAAGTGCAAAATTTAAACCTGGCCCGCCACTATTGATATTTGAAAATTTTGGTCTGCTTTTATGATTTATTACTGTTGCCGACATCGAGACCAACAAGGTTTACATTCGTGATTTTTCCATTAAGTGTCGATTTAATACCGAAATTAATCCATAAACACCGGTTCTCGGGAACAAAATTCCAAAAAATAGATAGACCCCCGTTTAGTGCATTTCAGGAAGACAGGAACAAATATTCAAGATGGCCGACTGCTTCTTATCACAAGCATACGGTAGTCACGTGATCTTGCCCATGCGTTTTGTACAGTGCCGCTCTGTTTGTTAGTGCATAACACACGTGTTGCACGCGCGCATTGGCAGCACTGTGTAGTGGGAGCGTAAAGTCGGGAGCGTAAAGTCCCTAATAGCATACTGTAAGCCTATAACATTTGGCGGCAATTCAAAATTTTGTTCCTGGCTGACGTGATTGCCAAGAAGTGGGGGTCTATCTATTTTTTTAATTTTGTTCCCGAGAACCGGTGTTTATCGATTGATTTCGATATAAAATCTGCACTAAATCAAAAAGTCATGAATATAAACCTTATTCGTCTCGATGTCGGCAACTAAATAAGAGCAAAAAACAAACCAAAAATTTCAAATATCAATAGTGGCGGGCCAGGTTTAAGCGCGCTACGCGCGCTCATGGTATTTGGCGCAAAATTCGCCCAATTATAAACAAGCACTGGATAGAAACACATGAAAAAATGAAACATGCACTAGATTAATATGACTTCTGGGATTTGGCCCCGCTTGGCCGAAAGTTGCATCCGCCACTGGAAGCATTCAATCAGTCAACTGTTCTTCACACTTGTCTTCTTTTTCTTCATTCAGTTCTTCACTCGCCCAGTCTTGCACGCGGTCCGTAGCGAACACGGCGAAGAACAAAGCACCAAACGTGAGTATACCCGTGCACAGCCAGAACACGTGACGCCATTGCTCGGCCGTGCCCTGAAAATCAGGAGAAGCGTGCGGTGATGTTTCAAACAAATGACTAGTACCGGATAATATGCACACTGTGTGAGCAGCTAAGGGCAGCCTTATACAGTAGGTCGAACACGGAAGCCGGAACACGGAAATGTTTCCGTGTTACGTGAATCTTTTTTTGGGAAATCACAAAACACGGAAATAATTTGGCATTGGTCTGCGGTGGTGTGAAAATTTTGGTTCACGCATTAAGACTGATTCATGAAACATCACCCACATCCTTATGATTAAACCTTTCATCATTCCAACAACCACCCACGTGCATACACACCTGTTCAGTCATTGCCGTGGCCATATAGGGTGCCAATATACCGGGTAAGGTCGCGGCGGTGTTTGTGAAGCCGAACAACGAGCCAGCCAGTCGCGGAGCAATGTCACCGTGATTCATCACAAAACCGCCGGTCACCAGACCGTGACTGGCCATGGCCAGCACAAACAATGCCACGGCCAACGTGCTGTGCTCGCAGCTACAGTGCGCCGCCAGCATTAGGAATGCCGCTTGACCGAGGAAACCTGTGCGTGCAGTGTGAAGATAAATAATGTATTGGACTACTCGAACCTATGGCCCATAAGTACTGTATGTATAGTCCAGCCACGAACTCATGAGACGACTTATTTTGAAGTTGACTTGAACGGATCCAATAATGTTCCGGTTCCACGTATTTCGGAAATGAAAGAAAGAGAAACGCATGTACTTTTTTAAAAACACGCTCTCCACCTCGGTGCGTAAATTCCCTTTTGACTCCCAAAACGCTTGTGTGTTGAACGACGTTGCTGTTCGCGTAAGCACGCAACAAACTGAGCTCAGCCAGCTGGAACTTGTCATCATCTCTCTCGGCCCAATCTCTTTCTTTTGTTTGCGAAAACACGTGTAAAAAGCGCATTTTTGAATCTGGCCAAGCAAGCTTTAAAAACAGTCATGAGCACGTGGCTGGACTGTACTTTGATGGCATGCAGGGCAGGGGTTGGTCTCGGAGCTGGGGTGTCTAGACTTGGACACTTGGACGCATCGATATGTTTGTATGTATGTGACACACTTCACATCCGTGAAACTTCAAATTTAGATAAGAAGGCACGGGTTTGCTCAGGGTTGTGTCTAAGCCTAAGCCTGAGCCGGATAAGTCAAATTTGAAACTGTACCAAGTTTTTCCCAAACTATTCACAAAGCGCGTACAGCACCAACCACAAGTATTGCACACTTTCCTGACGAGGGCCGTGCGCACTCCGGCCTGTCTGAGCCGATCCACACTAATGCTGGTGACCTGACCCGTGACGAACAAGGCCACATAGGGCAGCGCCGATAGCAGGCCGTTGGATTTGATGTCAAAGTGGAGCACCTCGTGCATGTACGACGGCAGAGTGGTCAACATTAGGTACAGGGCCCAGTTGCAGCACGTGTGCGCCACGAGAATCGCCCAGACTGGCAGCGATGTGCAGATGTGACGCCAGGGAACGCGCACTTTCTTCTTGCTGCCCGCCTTGAAGAATCAGGGTGGCTAGCTTGTCAGAGTATGAAACATTATCAGTATTACCTAATGTGCGTGTCACTCACGTGTTCGGTCTTTCTATGCACCATTGAGGTGCGAATGTATTTGAGTTCCGGTCGGGACATGAACCGCGCTTGGTCGGGTCTGTCGGTGACGACAAAATGCCAGAAAATCGTCACCGTAAGACTGAATCCGCCTGAAATATGTTGACCTTGGCCAAAAATAATTGCGACCGAAGTTTTTTGTCTCAACAAAAAGTTTAAAAAAATTTTTCTTGACCGAACCGAAAGAATAGAAGACCATTTGCCAGCCGGCCCAGTCACACAGCACGGCGGCCAGGGGCATGGTCGCGACGATACCGATTTGCGAACCGGCCAGGGCGATGCCCAACAATATGGTCCGCTCAAGAGGTGGGGCCCAGTTGGACCACAGAGCGAAAATGGCCGGAAGGGTCGCTGCCTGAATCAGGGGAGGGCCGGCAGTTATAGGAATTTACTGCATCCGGGTCGTGGTTGGTCAGCGGTGAGGCTGACTCTGACTAGGCATTTTCAGGTTTTTGTGTATTACGCATTTACTGGTTGGGCACTATACCCGCGTTTTTGTATAGATATTGGTCGCACAATGACCATAAGAATTCATCAAATCAATCCTGATTTTCACGTTCAGTCACTCTTAACCACTGTGCTATTTGTAATTCTCGCAAAACATTTTCAGCTAAAAATAATATAGCAGATCAACCACATTGCCGCAGGTCTGAAACATTCTCTTTACTACATGTTTGCGTGCGATGTGTATTATATAAAAACATTTTTATGCCATCTTAAAGTCAAATCCAGCTCCGCTCCGACAAAGGATGGAGATAATGTGCATATGCCGCCCTTTAGGTATGTTGGCTTGACGTGCGCACATACATAGTTTGTATCCCGTTCGGCTTTGTATCACGGTCAGTCATTGCATCCCGGACGTATGGCCGTGCGTGATAAAGCATGTGCATCAGACTAACGTCGAAATTAAAATTAGTCAAAATACAGTCGCCTACACAGGTCTTCCCGGCTGGAGCCTAAGCCTAAGCCTAGTCGTGCACTGAAACCTGAGCCAAAACCAGCTCAGTGTCCTGACGACTATAAGCAATGGTTGAGTTTGCTTGTTGGCAGCAGACGATGTTGAATAATAAACGGGGAGCGCATGTACATTCCAAAATCCTTTGTGAACAAAAAATGGCTTTCTTCGACTGGGGCTCGAACCCAGGTCCTCCGCCTAACCGGGGCATTGCTCTACCATCTGAGCTATCGAACTGACGACTATGTTGCTAATCACGCGATACAAAGTCGCACGGGATACAAAGTACCCACTCGGGACGGTATCTTTTACAAACGTACAGGTTCAAGCGCAAGCAAAACTCAAATACAACGCTTACAGTGAACACTCCCACGGCGATGCGACACGCGACAAACGCAACGTCATGCAGCAGGGCAGCTGGTGCACAAAGTGTCGTGGCCAGTGAGGCCAACAGATTGCAGTAGAAATATACCTGCATACATACGTGTTTAACTGAAACATTTGCGACAAAAGATCGATAATTTAGAGAATGATACCCGCTTTCCGCCGTGCCTGTCAGACAAATGCCCGCCAATCATGCCCGTCAACAAATAGCCCCAGAAGAACGAGCCCAGCACTATGCCCTGTTCGTGTTTGGACCACGTGAATGGACCGTCGTTGTGCTGCAAATAACGGACGTCGATATGCGCTACACACGGATTCTATTTTAATAGAATCTATTTAATCTATTTTATTAAAATGTCATTTTTTGAACCACATAAAATCGATCTCAGGTTGGAAAGTGTTGGGAAGCACACCGTCACCTTTGCGATGTTCGACGTTTTCATCGCATTTCTCGGGTGGCAGCGATCAGAGACGTTGATGACGTCACGGTCACCGAACTGCAAAATATAAGCAAGAAAAGCGTTGAATGTCGCATCAGGAATAAAATTTGTGGATTGGAACTTTGATCCAATTTGCTCGTCACAACAAAACGTTGTCTTGTTTAAAAGCTATATAGTGACACATAAATAAATCTCCAGATATCGGCTAATACTATTGTTGTCAACACAACTGCTTGTGATTCGTGCACACGCATGTGGCTGGGTGTGTTGTGTGTGCAACACACGTGGGAGGCGTGCACATCGAGAGTAGCCCTGAATGAGGCCGAATTCACAATGCATGCGCGTTTGCGCGTCAACGTGCCTATACTTCAACACTACGTGCGTGAGATCCTGCGAGCCCAACAGGTATCTACTAGTGCTTGCAGAACCGGATTCGTCAGCCGAGCCAAATCAATCAGAGCCAATGTTCGGAATGCTCGTTTCGTGCGTGTTTCGGGATTCGGGAATGAAATGTTCGTTCGTTCACTCGCTCGTCAATCAGCCGACTCGCTCGTTCACAATATAGGTTTTATAATAACAAAAGGAGAATAACCAAAACAATAGGAAGCGCAATCGCGCACACGGGGCACACACGAACAAACCAAACGTAACCGGGGACGCGAATCTTACTCCAACAGAATTACAGAAAACCCGTTCTCTTACATTGGAAAAGGCCAGACGGGTGAAGAGATTTGGAATGGTTTAAATAAGAGAAATGCGGAGGAGAATAATGACACACACAAACAGGGGTCACCAGAAAGAGAATAATAACACTAAACCTATACTGACGTATAGACCCTGATATTTTGTGAAATTATTTCAGTTGCGCGTACCGTATTTTCCCTTATACTGTAAGTATGTGGTGTCACAGCTTCTTCAATGTATTTTCTCCGTTGGTTTCGTCGCAATCAGCTAAATCCAGAATAGCTGAGCACAGTAAAAAGAATTCTACGTTCTCACAAATTTTTATCCGAAACATAAGGACTCTCCGTTGCGAACCTTCGGACAATACAAGGCTTGAAAATGAACATTGGGTCGTCACTGTTTGCGGCATGAAAAAGAAGTTGAATAAAGTTTCTACGTCATTGTGGCTGCCCATGTATGGTTATGGCAGAAAGTCACTCACACACACTAGGTAGCTGTAATAACACTAATAGTAATTCAAAGTATATTGTCCAAATTTTGGTCACCAATACAGCATTATGACGGCCATTATCGACTGTGTATGTACATATAATATTAGGTACAACTTCAACCGGAGCAAAAACGCTAATCTGCCCAAACTATAAAAACACGATAATTTCTGCACTGAGCATTTTTCATTATATTTGTCATTTTTTTATTCACGCCTCGTTTTGAAACATCACTGATCATCATCGTAGTTACCGACATCTTCCTCTTCTACGCCACTGTAGAGACAGCACGTGATACCCAATGTGAAGAACTGAAATTTACAGGTACAAAATTAAAAAAAACTGTGGTCGCAATGTGTCAATTTTTGTTCAATTTGCCAAATTCTCTGACCTGCACTATTGATACGCCCAGGGCGATCAGGCCAAGCACCAGCGTGTATTCGCGGTATGTGGAATCCTGTGTGTAATTTTAATTGGACGCATTTTTCATGCGGTTGACTCGTTCTCAACCAAAAGCAAACTTCCAACAAAAATTTTAGCTCCTGCAAACCAACCATTTTGTGTTTCTTGTTGCTTAATGCGTCAGGGTTGGCATTGTGAAGTAAAACGCCCGAAAGCGCCGACGTGCCCACCATCATAGTTAAAATGAAACACGCTAACTGAAGCGGGGAACAAAGGTTTTTTGTTTGTACTGTGCCTGAAAACACCTTGGACTCTGGGTCTATTGCTTTGGAGCGGCAGTGATGCACTCTAACGGACGGTGACCTGATGCACGAAGGGTTGAAACATCCTAACAGCAACTCGATTCAATAACCGAAGCAAGTCCTTTTTATTTCATATTTTATAAAAAAATCTTTATCTTAAAGCTCGCCACACACCATGCATAGAAGTGATGCACTTTCTTGACAGGCGGCAACGCAACCGCACAGGCCCATCACGCACAGAAGCATTCCGACAGCCATCGCACCGTACATTGCCTGAAAATTGCGACAAAGAACTTCATTGATCATCATTCCAAAAATAATTCTGTAATTTTTGGCTATTTGGAAAATAATGATACTCTGAAAGAATATGGTCACCAAAATATACCCAGACCATATGAGATTGTTCTTCTCCTTCAGTAATGTGCACTATATAGCCCGCCAGTCCAACCATAGCAACTCCTGTTAACTGAAAAAATGCCTGATGCTAGTAAAATGCTTCATGATATCATTCGTTTTCTTTAATTTTTTTATTAAGAAATACTAGCCGTCAGGAGCATGTTGATAATTGCCAACATAACAATCAGAATATTTTGTGCCTCGCGATCGGGTGTGTCCGCGTTTTTCAAATTTATCATGGCTGTTGCTGATTGTTGTCCAGATTAATACTGTTATGTTTGGTTATTTCGTTTTTGTGTTTATTCACGTCGTGGCCTGATGACCGGCTTCCTATGACTTTTTACCAAAAGAATCAAAATAAATGTTTCTGTATGAAATAATGGAATGAATCCCAGAATCAATGAGAAACGATTGCGCGACTCCCACCTTCTTTTTGGATAGAATTGTGGGTAAACTAGACTTTGATATGTAATTACAAAAAGCAAAAATGGTATGATGTCATCCACATAAGTCTTGACGACAATACGAAGCATTTAAAAAAACAGAATGTTCTCTCCTCTTCACGGACGAGCTGCATACTTACGATACCGCTGCCGAGTGCTGGAGAAGGCTGGGGAGCAGGAGACGAGTGGAGTGGGTTTGAGCGTTTTGCCGCCAGGTGTTATGTAACCGATCGCTTGCTGTGAGTATTTGTCTATATCTGTTTCTGAACGTTGCCCAGATTGTGGGCTCGCTTACGGGTACCATCTGTGCACATATTTGTCGCTTGTTTGAATCGTAGATCCCATAATTTTTTTGGTACAACATGTACAGCATGACATGATCTGTTGCGTAAACGTTAATAATACAAGCAATAACTCTTTCATTTATTCTTTTTGTGTTGCGCAAGCACCCAAACATAACAATGGTTGTGGTCCTTATTTTTATTATCCGGCAATCGCCATTATTCATGAAGAAAAAATTATTGTGGAGGCTGACTCATGTTTACCGTGCGTAATACCATTTTTTGACGCAAGTGAACTTTAGCTACAGTACTGAGACAGTATGAATTGTTGCACAAAAAGCAATGACACGAAAAATATTTTTTATGCAAAAGTGGCGTGTTTATGTTTTGAGTTCTAGTCTGACCGATGTCAAATTTACTTTCTTCACATAATCACGTAACCGCAAGCGTCAGTTCATTCAACGAAGTAAACAACTCACATGCAACGGAAAGTAAACAAAATTCCATTGTGGTAACTATAACGAGGACAGAGTGTGCATTCATGCAACATTGTTGTCATGAAACTCATGCCCGCCTCTTCCGGCAAAATTCATTGACAAAAAACGTTTTTATTTGCAGCGCATGGTAGTGATACGCAGCGCGGAACGCTATACGAAACTAATTTCACGTGCGTGTTTTTTTCAATAATTTCAGGTATTTTTGTTCAACACAAAGTTTGCCCTGAGTCACCACAATATTCTGACTTGGCTGTCAACAGCAGCAAAACTGGTTATTTTATTTTTCCAACCCCAAAATAAATCCGCTGCTTTTGCTGTGGTGATTGCTGGTGTGTACTACAACACAAGTCGCGTTGATTTAATGGATAATTTTATATTTTTGTTGCCTGTGCCTATATATTTGATTGTTACTTGCACAAACTAAAAAAAATACATATATCTAAACATTTATTTATCACTCAACAGGCCTCTTGTGGAAAAACCATACATATTTTCACGCAAGAAACAAGTGTTATTGTCGTTTTCGATGCCAGATCGGCCGTAAAATGACAACAAAATATAAGAGTTTGTGTTTGTTTGTGTTTCTCACATAAAGACGAGCGGTTGTGTCAACTTGGCAGGATCTGCTTGCTCACAATTTTCACCCTAATCCTGCTGACTGCTGTTCGTTGGTACGACGGTGCAACGGCTATTATTAATGTCATCAAACTATTACAGCTCACTCATAATGCCATTTTGTATACAGTAATATATTTCTCGCGCTCCAGGGTTGCTTGAATGACCAAAGTTGATGGGTCGAGTTGACATCCAAACAATTATAGCTCATGCGTCTGTGCAAATCACGTGAATATCACGTGACATTTATCTCATCAACTACCTGTCCATTCCATGATGGTCGGGAAATCCAAAAAGGGCGCAGCTCGCAGCAAAGACGCACTCGATCGCGCATGGTCAAAGCGTGCACCGTTGTTTTGGTGTGCGATTATTTGAGTACGTGCGATGATGCGTACTCCTGCGTACTCCTCAAACCAAACCCGCAAGCCAATTCTGTACAGTCAGTTGACCTTGCAAATGGTCGCAGGTATTGCCATGCACGTAGTAAGAAGTGTATACCAGTTGTGGACTTGATCCTTATGTCTATGTGATTTTGGTAATGCAAACTGATACATTCTATACCAAGGGTTGGGCAAAAACCGCTTTTTTTTCAAAAAATCGTTTTTTTAAAAAAACGTTTTTTTTAAATAACGTTTTTTTAAAACGCCCAGACGACCAAAATATGTCCCCAAAAAAATTGGAAAACGCTCATGTTGGGAAGAAACGTGGTTAAATGAAGTAATTCTATGTGTTCTGAGGCAAAATAAACGGGTTTCAACCCTTTTCTGGCGAGTTGTTAAGATCCCATATCAGACCCGCATCATGGGACCAACTTTGGCCGGGGTCATCATTGAAAGTCAAACTGCGTATATCGACGTATCTCGACAAAGTAAAAAATTGGTCGAAAATTTTTTGAAAAAAATGGGACAACAATTGATTTTCCTTGATAATCAGAGTACTTTCCCTGAAAAATCAGGGAAAATCAAGGAAATTCAGGATTTAAAAAAAACGAAAAACGACCCAGGCGTTTTTTTTTTAAAAAACTTCGTTTTTTAAGAAAAAACGCCGTCGTTTTTTTTGCCCAACCCTGTCTATACCAATAGCATCACGACATTCTATTACATAATTTTGCTGTGAGAAAAATTCATATCTGGTTTCAGAAAATACACAACTTTTTAACCTTGGTCTATTCCGAAAATGGCCGCCGGCGAAGTTGGCGCAATTTCGGCGTGGGATCTCGTTGTGATCGTTCTTTATTTCATCATCGTTTTGGGCGTTGGTCTTTGGGTCAGTTTAGTTTTGTCAACGGTTTTTACTAACTTCCGACCGTTGCGCTTGTTGAATTCAGCCCAAAAGCCAGAATATTAGTGCCGCGCGTGCTGTGAAGTTAGACACGTGAAGTTCCATGCGGCTTCTTTGCTTGCCACGAAACCGTGCACTGGAAATCACGGGTGTCGTCAGCAGTAAAGCTCGGCACAACTTTGTACGCACACGGCACTAATTTTCCGTGAGAATTTTTCCACATAATCTTGGTCACCTATGTATTTCAGTCCTCATGGAAAAGTACCCGTGGCACTGTCGGTGGCTTCTTCTTGGCCAGTCGAAGCATGCACTGGTTGTTGGTAAGTGAGGCCGGACTCACAAGTCGGTTACTGATTACAAAACAATAGCCACTCCAAAATGTGATTCGATTGAAGCGGTTTTCATTTTCTGCTGAATAAGCACGTCTGTTTTCTACCAAGAATCAAAACTTCACACAGTTATGGGCACAGGACGTACCCACTAACGGAGCGTAGAATTCATCATCCAACCTGTCTCTGGCCATTAATCCTGTGCTCATGTTTATGAACATGGTGACTCAATAATGTTTCCAGGTGGGGGCATCGCTGTTTGCGAGCAACATCGGCAGCGGTCACTTTGTGGGCCTGGCCGGGTCGGGCGCTGCGGGAGGCATTGCGGTCGCTGGATTCGAACTCAATGTCGGAGCCGAAATTTGTTTCTTTGCCATATTTTTTCGAATTTTTTTATCTATAGGTTGAATTGACCATCCTTTTTCAGGCCGGTTTCGTAATGATCGCTCTTGGCTGGCTGTTCGTACCGGTCTACTTGGCTTCGGGGGTGCGTGAACGTTTCACATATTTCAAAAACCATTTTCATCCGAAAGTTCTGCGAGAAAGCACAAACACCCGTTCACATCAGCTTATCTGCCTGCTGATCCGAGCTTTTACCTTTCTGCCCCGACTTAGACCATGAGATTGTGGTTTGTGACCCTTCGAAAGAATAAAAATTATAGAATATTGACTTTTCAGGTTTACACCATGCCCGAATACCTGCAGTTGCGTTTCGGTGGCCGTCGGATTCAAATGTACCTGTCCATTCTGGCCCTATTGCTCTACGTGTTCACGAAAATTTCGGTAAGTCAGGCCAAATTCACAAAAGTTCCTAATAAAAAAATGTTCAATGTGTGTCTTTTTCCGGCCGATCTGTTCGCGGGCACCATATTTATCGACAAATCACTGCAAATCGATGTTTATTTGTCGATCACGCTGCTCTTGTTGATCGCATGCCTGTTCACCGTGGCAGGTTTGGTGATGGAAAATCTGTAGATTAGATTTCCTATATTAATCCGTTGGATTTGTTAATAAGTTCACTCACGGCAGCCAGGGTTGGGTTAAAAAAAGTAAAAAAATTTTTATAAAAAAAAATTTTTTTTAAAAGTTCGCCACTTTTCTGGTTTTTAAAAATTAGAAAAGTAAGTTCATTTTTTTTATTATTTCACAACTTTTTTTTATTATTTTCCCTCTTTTTTGTTGTGAAATGCATGTTTTTGTGCTCGTTTGTGCTTGTTTTTCTCAAAAAATCGCCTGCGGCGCTTGTATTTCGCATCGGTATAGTAAATTTCCAAATTTGCTGCCGCACAGTAAAGTACGCCCCATAGTTAATGTGAGGTTCTAAACCCGAAAATCAGCTCGTAAAACATTCGGACAGCCAACACACACGCAGCTTGCCAGCCAGCCAGGCAGCTGAGCGCAATGTTTCAGAACGGCGCATGGTTAGCGTTCGGGTTTAGAACTTGACATTAACTATGGGGCGTATTTTACTGTGCGGCAGCGAATTTGGAAATTTACTATACAATGTCATTACAACGTTAGACAGTCCGTGGCTCTACTAAACAACCTAAGCAGCCGTCACTATGTGCGCATTCAGTTCTTCCAGCAAGTCAAATCTGCTTGAAATCTAAAATTATCGTTCGAAAACCGCGGGTTATGCAGCTGTTTTCATGTAACTTTGCTAAAAAAATATTTATTTTGCCAATTATTTAGCTTTCCTGTGACACGCCTTCACTTTTCATACTGCAATCTAACATATGTAGGTACATATATGGTGGACAGACTATCCCCAACGCAAATTGTCACGTTATCTGGCTCATCGTAAAAAATATCACCTCGCTACTGCCCGTTTGTGAACACAACTGGTCGGTGTCAACTATTCCTATATTCTCCAGTACAATCAAATATACTTACAAAAAATTTCGACAATTTTTCACATTGGGAACCGAAATTTTTGTGGTCCGGAATAAAAAAAAGTAAATCTTAAAAAAAATTTTCAAAAATTCACAAAAGTTAAAAAAAGTCCGATAATAAAAAATTTTTTAATCCAACCCTGACAGCAGCTACTCCACATTGTGCACTGAGTTGTGCAGAGCGTAGCACACAAACAGACAAGACTGTAGAATGATAAGGTACAGTACGTATAGTGTTTCCTGTTTTTCTTGGTCCAAGGAAACGCGCGGGCCCGTATTATAGCTGAACTTCTAGTTGAGGTCGAGATTACAATTTCGATTCAATCAAGCAGCTGGCAAAAACGTGTCAAAGTTTGCCTGTGGAATCTAACAACAACAATGTTTCACATGCTCGCTGTGAGCTTTGTGCGTGTGTGCTGCCAGCATGTCAATGAAACATTTCACCATATGTTTGCTGCAGAGTGTCGTGCTTGGATCAACAAGGACACATTCTTAATCTCTTTCATTGGTTTCTGAAATCTCGACCCCAAACTGGAGTTGAGTTATAACGTGGGGTAGCTTGTTTCCTTTGACTTGCATAAAAAGGAAACACTATACATATGTATGTGCGGCCCCCGATGCAATACTTTTACTTTCTCATGACAGAGGGCGGTGCACCAGGCCATCATCAGTGCGAACACATTGCACCCAGTGTCATACCACAACGGTGAACATGATATCTTTGAATCTGTGATTGTGTTAGGCACCGCACGCCAATTCGATTGTTCATGAATGCAGGTGGCCTATCTGCTGTCATCTGGACGGACGCTATCCAAGTGGTCATCATGCTGTTTGGGGCCTTCATCTTGATGATAATCAGTGAGTTGATAACGTTGGACATTTCTGTCGATTACGTTTCGACAAACAATATTCTTAACTTTGAAAAATGTACGATTCAAACTCAGGTTTCGTGCAAGTCGGTGGTTATAACGAGATGGAGAGACGTTATTTCACCACCTTGCCCAATGTTGATCAGGAGCTACTGGCAAACACGACTGAGAAATGCAGGTTGGTATGAAAATGTTGGCCTTTGTGAGGGATCGTGCCAGTTGAAGTGTTGAAGCCGAAGGTGTACCCTCATGTTGGCCTCTTTAACCCATCTCTCGTATGCACATGCGCTCGAATATCTTTGAACGATCCCTGCCTGCATATGTCACTTTGTAGTGCATATTATTTTGACCGACAATGCCACTATCATGTCACTGAAGTGGGTACACTGTACGAGTACACTGTTGGGCTGATGAAAATAAATAACGACAAAAAAAGTCCAGTTTTTTGCAGAGAGAATTTGTACCCGCGAAAGGACGCGATGAGCCTGCTGCGTGCCACGGACGCTGACCTGCCGTGGACGGGCATGACATTTGGCCTGACGATTAGTGCTGTCTGGTATTGGTGCTCCGATCAGGTACATAAAGGCTCCTCTTTTTAGAGGCATGCGGACTTTCGGTATACCGTGGTCGTAATTCGGATTAACCGAGAGTAGTGTAAGAACCAAAAATGTCGTTTTGGAAAATTTTCTCCATCATTGACAAAGAGGATCACTTTAAAGTCGATAAACTGTGGGTATGGCTCATTAACATGATAAATAGGACACCAAGCAACACAGCTGTGGATATTTCGAATCAGTCTTGTTTCTCATGTCGTGATGGGGAAACACCATCAAACCATTGCTGTTAAAAACGTCCGTCAACCAGTGCGCATGCGAGCCGACTGGCTGATGTTTCAGCTTTCAACAATACTACATAAACCTTGTATTCAGGTGATTGTCCAACGTGCACTGGCTTCGAAGAATTACTCGCACGCCAAAGGTGGTTGTGTGTTTGCGGCCTGGCTGAAATTCCTGCCCCTGTTTCTGCTGGTATTCCCCGGCATGATTGCGCGAGTGCTTTTCACCGGTCGGTTTGACTTTTCCTGAGATCGAAATGCGATGCTCGGTCATCGCTAAATTTCATGATCTCAAATTTTCCCAAAACATTGCCCACGAACTCCAAAACCTTGATGTTTCCAGACGAGGTCGTGTGCTACAGTCCATCGAGCTGCCTCGAAACATGTGGTCAGGCGAGTGGTTGCACAAATGTGGCGTACCCGTTGATGGTGGTCAAATTGATGCCTGTTGGTTAGTCACCCTATGATTATTTAGTCACATGCCAATCTTGATCAATCGCACGGACTGACGATGACCTGGTGCACCACCCATAAGTGGACACAGGTCGAAATCAGAAACAGCGATATACGCGATTCAAACAATGAATTCGGTCCAACCCCATCCAGTGAGTGACGTAACAAAAGATAACGTCACCGGTTTCGACCTGTTTCTCTCAAACGAGCGGTGCACCAGGTCATCGTCGGTGCGAATGCACCAGATGGCCTAAAAAGACGTTCCTACAGTATTATTGATCTCATAAAGCATCACTTGCTGCACGCAGGTCTGCGTGGTCTAATGTTGGCGTGCATGTTGAGTGCATTGATGTCATCGCTCACTTCAATCTTCAACAGCAGCAGCACAATATTCACGATGGACATTTGGCCGATGCTGCGACCAAAGGCGACCGATTTCGAAAAACTGATTGTTGGCAGGTATGGCATTGGAATACAGTTTGGCTGGGCGCAGAGGCTCCAAAGTTCACGTCAAAAAATTCTAAATAATCAAGGATCGGTCCGAAAGTCTGAGTGGTGACTTTTGCACAGAAATGTCGGGAAATTCACAATTCAGCAACGAAGTGACAGAACCGAGCCCAAACAGAAAGTTTCAAACGGGACATAGCAATACGTAACTGAACGAAGTACAGACAACACGCATCGCTCCAATCGGAACGAACTCAGCTCTGTGCCTGTCGTGCAGGACTTCATCCGCCATGTCTGGTAGCGGAGGCGGAGGTGGTTTTGGTGGGACTGAAAATTTCCTGTGTGCAATTCCCAACAGGTTTTTTACAAACGATGGCGTTTACAATTTTTGACTAATTTTGCTTACTTCCCATCCTTTCCGCTAAAACTGCCTCTCTAGCAGTTGATCTTCAATTTGTCTAGCTGTCGTTACTGTGATTGCAGGATAAGGGCGTCTCTCAATGTTAATAACTAAGTATTCAACCAAAAATGCAAACAGTGCTTGGACCAGCATGTGTATGACCACACTTTTAGATCGCAATGCCTACAGTAACGACAGCTAGACAAATTGAAGATCAACTGCTAGAGAGGGCAGACTTAGCGGAAAGGATGGGAAGTAAGCAAAATTAGTCAAAAATTGTAAACGCCATCGTTTGTAAAAAACCTGTTGGGAATTGCACACAGGAAATTTTCAGTCCCACCAAAACCACCTCCGCCTCCGCTACCAGACATGGCGGATGAAGTCCTGCACGACAGGCACAGAACTGAGTTCGTTCAGATTGGTTTATGCCACAGATTGATTTTGTTGCAAAATTTTATTGACTGTCATTCTTTTATGTTTACTACATTTCTTCATTATTCTTAGTCATTCTGATTGTGCCTAGCCTTTCTTTCATTTCTATGTGATGCAAGTTTTTCTTCCAGACTTTTACCGATTTCTAATTTCTTATATTGTTTGTTACCTCCTTACGCTCTTTGATTGTTACCTCTTCTACATGGTGCCTGAAATACCATGAATTTACGCTGTATTTATGATTTGGCGGTCTGGTAGTTTATAATTTGTGATTTGTGCACGCGAAACAACGCACGCACATATCGTAACCCATTTGGCAAAAAAATCTGCATTTGACTGCCCCGACTGCCTTGGCACTTCGCCAGGGCAGTCTAATACAGACTTAATACACGCGATCGCTAATTTTTGAAACTGTTCGTTAGAGTGCCTCAGGTTAATGTATGTGATAGTGGTCCGTTGACCTGTGCTACAGCCCGTGCAGTCAGTGTGTGTTACGCTGAGAGTGGCTGTGTGTGTATACGCAGTGTGCGTTGCACGTTATGGAGTCAGTGAGCATACCTTGTTCGTGCAATCGTTTGGTGCTGCATAGGCATGTGAGATCCTTCAAGCCCGCCTGTCAGAAGGAGCGTAGTTCAGCTGGTTAGAACAGCCGGTGCCGGAAGACGCAGGTTCAACCCCTGCCGTGTCCATAATGTTTGGTGTGGCTTGGAGGATCACATGTAGAACGCACGTTTTTCGTGCACAAAAACCGTTTTTCCGCAAAGTTAGTACACACATACATATATAATAGCAACCCTGTAATTTTCAAGCTTTCAGAGGGATTACTGTAACAAATCTGCATGCTATCAAATGCGTGTGAGGTAGTCAAGGCAGTCGAAGCACTCGAAGCACCCTAACGGAAACGGCCTCATGACGCCCCCAACCATGATTCAGCGTGCGCAGCAACAGAAACGCTTTGTAGCAAAGTTCAGCCTGATGTTGTTTACAGTCATTTCAATTTATATAATTTTTAGGATCATTTATTCAAACATTTTTTGTTTATTCATCTAATTTTTATGTTACGAATAGTAACAAGGAAGTTGCTTGTGATAACATTTACAATGCCCTTTGAAAATACTAGAGATCGCGTCTATGTGCATCATTCGCCGACAGAATGTCGGTACATTTCATGCACAGTTGACAGACCCGTACAAGGGCATTTCTGAATACATGGATTGAACTAAGTTTTGTGAATAAAGTGGAAAAGGAAGGAAAACAAGAAAAGTCTTGTGCATATATTCTTTTGCCAGAGCAGCCTGTTCCTCAGCATACATACTGTATGTAGCAATTGATACTGAGCACCACTAACTCTCTTCACCTTAAGGCCCCATATTCATTTTTTTAAACACCAGACTATTTTCTCTTGCCTTTTTGTCCTCTGATATGACTCACATCACGTACTCATCCCGTACCAAGCCCCACATCACGCAATTATAATAACAACCTCGTTTGGCGCTTCTGCCTGAGCCTGTCAGTTCGTGTTTTGTCTCATCAACGAAGATATCCTCTGGGCTCTGGCTCTAACCTACGTTGCATGAACTTTGGGTATCAGTCTGGTGTACAGTCATTTACCCTGCCTCTTTATCCTGACATGATCTTGGGTGGGCGCTTTAGATCCCTGTGAATAAAGATTGCATCGATTTAGTTATGAAGCACAAATATAGCAGACATTACGTGATGATGACAGTGGCAGATGGGGCCCAGTCCATGACAGAGGGCGTTTCTATAAAGAGGGACGACTGTATGTTACCTTAGTATGTTAGCACCAACAATCCAATTATACGAAGCTAGACCAGTTCGGGGTCGCCTAAACATCTGGCTTCCCGGGTTTGTTCCGTTTGGGCTCCTTTTTCCGTCTGTTTTTTTCCTCTGCGGCCGAGCAAGCTAGCTGACCGGGTGTTACTTGCAAAGTTTTTCGTGTTTATCTATAATAGAGACAGGTTGTTGGATATTGAGTGAAAGCTTGCACCCGCACTGAGTTTGGCTTTGGTTGGTTTTGCCACGCGGGTGTTCAGTTCCGTTGCAATGCTCCACTGGGGCGTCGGGACAGCTGGGCTCATCTGTTGTTGTCACAGTGAAAACCCCGTGAACTTTGTTCATGCAATGTTATAATATGTACAGGTATATTTTTTTCCAATTCACCGTGCATTTCGAATGATAACACGTGCGTGTGTGTGGTTATAGGAAATCTATGGGTGTTCCGGTCGTTCTGTTTCTTTTCCTGTATAATTTTGGTCTAAGCTCGGCCGTACGTTCATGATTGCAGTACCTGCAATGGAATCCGTTGTTGGTGTGCCATTATCATTGCCCATCGTTAATCATTTTCCTGGCATGCTGCTTCTGCTCTGTTGGAATACTGTATCTGGGCCAATCAATAAAGTACCAGCGCTCATGGCTGTGTGTACGTAATTTGGAGTTCAAATTCGTGTCAGTGAAACACGTTACGTTTTCAGCAGTGTAATTTTTTTCAGGAAAAATAGTTTAAAATGTCGACAATCATCAATTTCGATGACCAATCCTATCCAAATGTGAGCAACAACACCGCGGGCAAGATTCGATATGCAGGTTGTACAGACGAGGAGGACTTGAATATGATAAACAAAGTTCGTCTTTGGGTTTGTCACGTCCTTATACCACAGTTTTGATTTGCTGGTCGAGTAAAACGGTGCAATATCGGATTAGTTCGTCGATGGGGCATGATAACAAATTGTTTTAAAAAAAGCGTATACCATGCAAGCATTACCTGGTTCATTGACAGCCTGTTTGTCAGTGATGATGGAGAAAGTAGTGCGCATTATTCAGATGCAATTTGCGTGCTGTTATTTGTGATAACGTGGTCAAAACCTTGCCAAAACCGACTTTCGTTTGTTGCCGTAACGCAGACTGTTCCTATTTGACCCGATCGCCAACTTCGGGCCTTACCATTTTGTCCAGGTGGCATATGCCTATCTAGCGCCAATCATCATCTGCATCGGCCTGGTGGGTGACGCGATGACCATATTCATCCTCACGCAACCGCAACTTCGCAAGGCCGGTGTCATCTACCAATATTTAACCAATTTGGCCATAACCGATCTGTTGGCTCTACTGTCGGTCATTCCGATGATTCTGCTGTTTCTCGGCATCAAATTTTGCTCGTACACGGCAGGTTGGATATTGGTTGTTGAATAATCGGACTCATTTATTGCACCAATACACCATTATAATTTGTGTCATACACATGTAGAGAATCAGCATGATAACATAATGATGTTAGCTGTCTGGGCTTTTTGTGCCTGTGGCATCATCATTGGAGTGCCTGACTCACACGCGATCGTAGAATGGAAACATAATGGTCAGTTCGCAGCAACGGCGTGCGTGGTCTAATAGTGAATCCGCAGATGAAATTTTTCAGTTTCCGAAAACTGCACACTCACGCACTGATGAAATTGTATAAAACGCAACAATTTGCTACTTTCGAGTCACCCTATAACAGAATTCTACTACGCGCACATCGGTTTCCCGCTGGCGAACGCGTTGATGGGCACGAGCGTGTGGTTGGTGGTTGGATTGACGCTGAATCAATATGTGGCCATTTGTCACCCGTTCAGGGCACAGTGCATGACCAGAAGAACGTGTCGAATCTTAACTGGTCAGTTGAAAGGTGCACTTGGGAACGCGTGATGTTTCATTGTGAGAATGGCGGCGACAATGTAAATGTGAATCAATCAGGAGCCATGGTAAGCATAATTATTGTTATGCCTCTGCCGGTAAAGCAGTTCGAAGATGTTTCACACATATCGGACACTGTATGGTTATAGGTGGACATGGTTATGCTGTCCAGAGAGGAAAACTAGCGAACCCCAGCCTAAACAAGATGTTGTCTGACGACTATGTACATATATTTGCAGTGACCGGTTTTTGTTTCCGAGACACGGGTCCCCACAGCGAACGGGTCGCTGCTCTCATGAGCCATTAGTTTTTCGCATGTTGCCTAGATTCGCCAACAGTGAAAAATGGAAAAGTAATTTTGAAAATGACTGCCAAGGTTTATGAGACAGGACGGACAGTGTGTGGTGAAAATTTTACGTGATTCACACCTGCCGTGATTATGCGCTTTGTGCTTTCAATTTCACGACGGCAACATGAATAATATACTTGGAATTGCAAAGCAAAATTTTCATCGAAAAAGCACTTTTAGATGCATGGGTGAGCGAGAGTTTTGAATATTACTCTTTCAACGTTTGGTACATAAGTGTGTTCTGTCTCCACTCTGCTCACACGGGCGTATAGCTCAGTGGTAGAGCGCGCGCTTTGCATGCGCGAGGCCTGGGGTTCGATCCCCCATACGTCCAACAGCAATTTTTGGTTTTTTTGAAACAATGAAATTCCCTGATGTTTCAGCAGCAGCATACGTGATCAATTTCGTGATCTACCTGCCTTGGGCATGGAAAAAAGACGTCCGTTATGACCATCCTGAAGGAAACTCGTGTGCTTGGAGCTCCAGCGATAATTTGAATGTGACACAGTCTGTAATGTGAGCTTTTTGTTTCGTTGATTTTTTTTATTAGGGTGGAGTTCACGAAATGATCGAGTGGAGAGTTGAGTGGGAAGCTCAGTGGTAAATTCAGTGCAAAGTCAGTGGAGAGTAATTGAGCGGAAAGTGCAGTGGAAGCTCAACGCCAGCTATGTACATGGGTGTCCTAACAATCACACGTTAGGGAGCGTTTTGTCGGAAACCGGGAATGAATTTTTTTAGGTCAGCCAGCTGGAAGTTGTCATCAGCTCTTTTATTCCCGATTCCGATGTGCGTTTCAGTCACATTGGAAATCGGAAACGCGAATCTTGGACATTGCAAAATTTTTCATTCCCGATTCCCGTCCGATTCCGAACATGACTAGTGCGCCCTGAGGTTTGCAGTATGAAAGCAAAAAAATCTGGCGGCTTAATCGACAAGCCTTCGAAGAAACAGGGGAGCTCATTCCGAAATCGGCGGTACACGTCTAACCGTGTGTCGGCTCTTTCAGGTTCAACATCTACCAGTGGACGCGTGAAACATTCACTCGTTTCCTACCGTTCGTCTTTCTTTTCTACTTCAACACCCATATCCTACGCGCGTACAAACAGACCAAACGGGAACGAATCAGTCGGGTGAGCACGCCGCAGCGACAGACGATTAATGACAGGGCCAGCAGAGAGGTGCGGCGATACCCAAACAGAGATTTTCAAAATTTGGCGGTCACGTGACTGTTTTTGCATAAAAGGACATTTCGAGATTTACGATACTGCCACCAATTTCGCCGCAGGTGGTGACCGCTTATGTTTCACTCATCCCACAAAGTTGAGCGGGACCATTTTCGGTTTATGGTGGTAACCACTGGCGCTTTTGTCATTGACAGGGCCCAGGGCGCCATTGCAATCTGGCATTATGGGCCGAAACTGCATCCACAGATCTGACGCAATGCGTGCCCACAACCACAAGGCTAAATCGTATCGTTGTTGATCGTTGATCTATCATCTTTTGTGCAAAGCACGTCCACAAGACAGCACCTGGTGCGCTGTGGTTTATATAGTCCTTTAGCTCCAATTGATGTGCGCCACAGGTTTTTAAGTAGAATTTGAAAAACGTTTTCTAAAATAAAGTCGCTTCAGGAACGTCGTCTGTGGCTGATGCTGGCCGGCGTTGTGATGGTCTTCTTTGTGTGCACCATACCAGCTGCCCCCTTCACCATTCTAGTCAAGGACCAGTGGCGATGCGTGCTTTCATTTCAGGTTTATTGTCGTTTTTTGAAAAATTGCACATTGAAAATATACCAAGCTGGAGTGACACAAAAACACGAATTTTAATAATTGTCTAAAAAAAGTTATCGAAACATCAGTTTTCAAACGGCTGGGGCGGCTTTTGATTGACGTCAGTCCCAGTCGTCGTACACGTCGAAACGCAAGTCCTTTATTGTCCAAGCCACGTGTATGTGTGCCCTTGCAGATATTCCGTTCCATAACCAACGTGCTGGAATTCACCAAGTTCGCGCTCAACTTCTATCTGTACTGCATGGTCAATCCAGACATCAGGGAGCTGTGTCTGCATAAAATGCGATGCGGTAAACTGGACCCGATCCCGATGCAACAATCGGCCAGAACCGACCTGAAGATGCTGAGAAAGTCCATAGCCGGCTATCCGCCGAGACTCGGAGGCGGCAGTGACAGGTGCTGGTTTTGAAAAGCATTCTATTTTTTTTTAAATTTTTTAATTGATTAGAATTTCTAAAAATTTATTTTTTAGAAGAAATTATTATTCATGATGATGCTGACGTGAGTTACGCTAATTTCGCTGTTTTGCCGAGACGACCTCATTCAGTTTGTATGAATATTGAGTTGCTATTGAAACTGTCTGCCGTTATTTTGCCGTGCCCAATCCAAACACCGTATCTAATAACACACAGTTTTAAAAAGTCGCTTCCCCTAGCTTATTATTAACCTCCACCAACCACACAATGCAGTGGCTAAAACTGACGGGTGTCCCGGTAAAAACAGGGTAAAAAAGTGGTTAATTAAAAAATTTAAAAAAAAATTTTTTTCTTGAAACTGAGATTTTGCTTTTTTTAATAAAAATAGTTGCCCAAAATGGGCTGAAATGTCGAAAAATGGCCTTTTTCGAGGCAAAAAATTTGCACTTTTTCTGTGGATGGGACAATTTTTCCAAAATCGCGCCTGCGGCGCCCTGTATTATCCCCAAATCCGTACAGGGATGCGCGGGGCTGGTCTTTTAGAGTGATGTGGCACCGATAATGTATTGGTCGCACAATGACTATATGAGAATCCATCCAAAATTTTTCCGGAATTGACAAGCCAGAAAATTCAAATTAACATTGCGCGCCAACGTGTAATCACACATAAAGTATGCAGCAAGCGAAAAGTTTCACGGATTAAAAACGTGGTTGACTGGCTGGTTTATTTTCAGATGAAAATGTTTTGTAAGAAATACAAATAGCGCAGTGGTTAAGCGTGGCTCATCTTTGGAATCCTGAAAATCAAGGTGGTTTTGGATGGATTCTCATATGGTCATTGTGCGACCAATACTACTGCATGCTACTACACATTAGATGCAGGTATGGTGCATAAAACCGTGCGCGCAAAGTCGATCTGACACGCAAGATTTGGGCTGTAATTGATATTTTGATGGTCGTATACAGGGTTGGATTAAAAAATTTTTTTATTATCGACCTTTTTTAAAAAAAAACTGCACAGTATACGGTATGGGGTGTCCTATATTATACGTGCAGCGATTGTTGGGATGTCTGGGAACTGTATGAGTCCATTACAACGCCATTTCAAACTGAAATATAAGCGCCGCAGGCATTTTTTTGAGAAACATGGACAATAAAACACATGAAAACATGCCTTTTTACCTTAAAAAGTGCGAAAATAACGAAAAAAAGGGAAAAAATAATAAAAAAAAGTGGACTTACTTTTTAAAATTTTAAAATAAACTTTTTTTAAAAAAAATTTTTTTAACAAAAAAATTTTTACTTTTTTTTAATCCAACCCTGGTCGTATATCAGATATTCGGCATTAGATGCATTAAAATACGTTGTACAGCATGCTACAATATATTAGAGCAACATCGTTAGTGAACATCAACCTCACACTGGTCGGAGACCATAGAATCTGCACAATACTACCGGGTGTCACCGCACAAGTTGGGTCTCAGGCGAAAATTTTTCAATTTTTGAAAAATATGTTGTATCGATTTCATTTATCCTGAAACGTCGTTTGCAACACTTTTTCTAATAAAAAAAATTTTCGTCAAAAAAATCAAAAAAAAATTTTTTTCAAAAAAGCTCGTTAATAAAAAAAATTTTTTTTTCAACCTGGGCAAAAAGGTGGATACTTTCAAAAATCCCGCTCCAGATTTCGCCTGTCCCCATCGGCGCGCAGCAAGAGCTCGGCGGGCTGCGCACGGATGCAGAATCAGGATCACATCAGCCAGCTGAATAACGAATTCTCAAAGTGGACCATCGACGAACGACCACAAAATGGCGGGCGGTCGGTGTCGTTCCGCGACTTGTCATTGAATCTGACGACCACGGCTGGGTCGCACACAAATTCGAATATTAACAACAATTTAGCGTTGTCTCCTTTTAAACATCAGTCAACCCGTTATCTGACTCCGACTGACTCCGATTCAGAGCCCATGTTCTCGGCAGATAGCGGAGGCGAAAGTGTCCTGTTGAGAGCGACGCCCGTGTGATGTTTCACAAACTTATATTGATTGATGATGTTCCATTTTGTGGTTTTATAGTGCTGTGGCCTGAACATTACTAATGCTCTAAATGTGATTCATGACGCTTTGGATTCTTTGATGATATTCCCTGAACAAACATGGTACGAAGTTCTGTACATATATGTACAAGAAAGAAAAATGCCCAAGGGGCATAAAAGAAATATGGTTCCCTGGCTGACTGGCATAAAAGAACGATACTAGCTTGCACCACTTTGCTGATGTTTCATTAGGGACTGGAATAAACGTAAGTGTGTTCTGAGCTGTTTGATACCGAACAGTAGACATTGAACCATATTCCCGGCGCGTGCTGTCTTGCCACCAGAGACACAGGGCACGGAGATATTGAAAGATTGCAATATTCTCTTTACTCCTCTCCTTGTTGAACCATCGTGCGCAACCGAAGACTGCACAGTTACCGTCGTGAGGTTGAAAAGAAGAAACAGTTGCCTAAATATGTGGGTTTGCACGAAAGTTTCGATATCGGCTGGGTGTTGGTTCAAAAGAGTTCGCGCCGGGAATATGGTTCAATGTCTACTGTTCGGTATCAAACAGCTCAGAACACACTTACGTTTATTCCAGTCCCTAATGAAACATCAGCAAAGTGGTGCAAGCTAGTATCGTTCTTTTATGCCAGTCAGCCAGGGAACCATATTTCTTTTATGCCCCTTGGGCATTTTTCTTTCTTGTGTCGTTCTTTTATATCGCGCAAGCGTCAAACAGAGAACCCGGATAAATCAGGCACAGAAAGTTTTCAGTTCCGGCAAGCAATGGTTCTAACTACGAAAATGTCGACCGTCAGACTTTTCTCAAGTAATCAACGCACATGAGCGCAATGAGGTGTGGGGGTTAGTTTAAGGATGCTGTACTTTTTGGCAGGATATATGAATCGGTGGTTATCGTGACATAAGGCCAATTTTGTGTTTCGATTTCACTATGGGGTTCTAACAATGGAGACACGCTTGTGTCTGCGTCTTCACCCACCACTGAAACAAAAATAACGCAGTGCCCCACGCGCATGTCTATGCTTTTGAGGAACATGGTAACTTGTCAAGTTATTTATTTTTTTTTAATTTACCGCCAGGTATGTATTTGACACCCTAGGTACCATCATTTATAGCGCACTGATTGCGCATCGTCTCAGAGAATGGCACTTGTTGGTTTAGTACCAAGCAAAGCTGTGCAATGAACTTCCATGCAACCTGTCCCTTCAGCTTCAGCAATGAAATAAGTGTCAAACATCAGTCTCCAGATTGCTTTGGTGTTGGCCGCCGCATCTGATCTTGGATTCAATGTTACGTAAAAACTACTATTTAACTTTCCCACGAAAGTCAAATTATAAATGCGGAAAAAGCTTCGAATGTTAGAGAGCAACAGCTATTTTAATTAAGAAGTTGATATCTTGTCGGTATTTTATCATGAATGACATCACAGCGCATAAACTGCGAACCGCACCTGTGCTTAATAATTAATCTCAAATAAAAACACGAAAAAACTGAAAAATGTTACCCAGAATTCATTAATAGTTAGTAAAATGAAACAAAGTTCGCTGCGCGCGTGAATGTTTGAACCCGCGACCTCTCGTCTTCAGTGATGCGCGTTAGACCTTTCGGACATGACTGCTTCGCCACTCTCCTTCACAAACTTTAATACATACATAACTACGCGTGCATTGCTGTCTTGCCTATTGTGCTGGCTGCCTGTGTGTGTGTGTGTGTGTGTGTGCTGGCTGCCTGCCTGTGTGTGTGTGCTGGCTGGCTGGCTGTGTGTTGTGGGTAATACATTGTGCGCTTTATGAATCAGGCAACTACGTAGCGTTCACTAATGCATTGTTGTGTGTGTCTGAGCGTCCATTATGGCTCTTTTCGAGCTGAAAAACATTTAACCAATTGGAATTAATATATGCTTGACGTAACAACGATTAAAAACACATATAACCGCTGACTTTGGCTTTCGAACCATACTTTCTGTACAAAAATCATGGTCTGGAACCGTTCATACTAAAAGTTACGAACTCGGCGATAGCACCACCGTGTTTCTCGAGTGCGAAAACCACATAAACAACTTTAATAGTTCTGGTAACCCAACTTTTCGGCGAAATTTTACTTCGGGAAGCACACTTTACATATAAAAGTCGTGGTCAATGACTGGAACCGGTCTCAGTCGTGGAGTTACGAAGTCGGCGATAGCACCATCGTGTTTCTCGTGTGCGAAAACCCTATATGCGATATTAACATTTTTGGTGTTCAGTAACGTCTGGGCCCTGACTAGTTTTTTGTGGAAAGAAAAAAAGGGAAAGAACGTTTTTACAAAAATGACAACTGTATCTTGCCCGCGATTGCGCGTGTGGGCACGCAGCGGGATGAAATTTTGTGTGGCCATTTTGGGGTACGGTATATACATTGTGTGCAAGTTTGAGCTCATTCGGTTGAGTATTGTTGAAATAGCGCACGATCAAAATTTTCAGAAAGCGCACTATAGGGAATGAACCATATGTCGCTTAGCATTACCATGCTAGCTCCGATTTTTATTCATTATTCTCAAGCGAGGTGATAAAAATGGTGTCTTCTGTGAAAATTTTGTGATTGCTGTTATCAACGCACATCTCTGCAGCTGCCCACTCACCCCTGATCCTAGACTACTTGAATTGCCGCGTGTCGTTCCTGAGCAAGCAACTGGCAAAAACCTGCCCTGTTGTCACCAGATGGCCCATGTGTTTATTTTTGTTGTTGTATAGTCCAGCCACGAACTCATGAGACGACTTTTTTTTAAATTGAATTGTGCGGATCCAACAATGTTCCGGTTCCACGTATTTCAGAAATGAAAGAAAGAGAAACGCACGTATTTTTTAAAAACACGCTCTTCACTCGGTGCGTAAATTCCCTTTTGACTCCCAAAACATTTGTGTGCTGAACTTCGCTGCTGTTCGCGTAAGCACGCAACAAATCGAGGTCAGCCAGCTGGAACTTGTCATCATCTCCCTCAGCCAATCTCTTTCTTTTGTTTGCGAAAACACGTGTATCTGGAGCATTTTTGAATGCGGCCAAGCAAGCTTTAAAAAAAGTCGTCTCATGAGCTGGTGGTTGGACTATACAAACTGTGCCGCAAGCTGTACGAACGACTATTCGATTTTACATGAAGCAAATATGTACACATGAATAAAAAATGAAGCACCTGTGCTGAATCATATGACGCAGTTGCGTTGTATCGATGACAAACCATTTCAGCTCAAAACTGAGAGCTTGGCAAACAATCCGCCGTGTTTGACTGTGAGCTAAAAACATCATCAAAATGGGTGTCAAACGTTTGACATACTATCTGAACAGCGCCGCTCCACCAGACGTGTATGCCGAACGAAGTTTGATCGACTACTTGGTTGAAATGCGTCGAAATTATCAACATAGCGACGGTTGGTTACAGATCCGCGAGCAAGCAAAGTATAATTAATCAGTCGGGCAATCGGGCATGCGGGGCGCAGTAGCGACGATTTTAGTCAAAACATGGCCCCTTGTGAGCACGTACATTGCGCAATGGCCAAGCCAGCGCAGTGGCTCGTTTCGCTTCATTTATTGGGTGGAATTCACAAAACAAAGTCAAGTTCAGCGTCAACCTCACCGTCAAAGTTCAAAGTCAGATGTTTCGGGCTCACGCTGACTTACGCAGTAGACACGATTTTGCAAACGAAAGGTCACTTTGAGCCGTTCTTATGAATGACTGGACGCTTTTCTCTCTTTATTATTATTTTAAGGATGTAACACAAGCATTTTGGAAGAGCATTTCTCGGTTTTCTGATTCAGAAGGCAGAGGAATAAACTGGTGATCACCAACGGCGGCGCAAACAATTTTGACTGCGGTCAGTGATCGCAACATCATTTCAATACCAAGAGGTAGAAATTCCTAAAACTCGGAAATACTCTTCTAAAACGCTAGTGTTACATCCATAAAATAATATTTTGTTGAAAAAAGCAGTACAACCATGCACAACAATGCGTCCAAGTTGACACTTCGTTAGAAAGCCGCGTATTGTCCATAAGCCAGCGTGAGCCCGAAACATCTGACTTTGAGCTTTGACGGTGAGGCTGACGGTGAACTTGACTCTGTTTTGTGAATTCCACCCATTGATCAAAATTTTGTTTCCATGTTGTTTTTTCAGTTCCAGTTGCTTCCAGTATCAATTGTTTTCAGCGCCGGTTCTGTTGATCGACGGCCCATCGGTGCTGTACGATTTCTACGCCGATTTGGACTTCGTTTGTCAGGGCCAATATCAGAAACATGTCGCCAAGTAAGTGTCAGTACCAAGATTTTGGTTATAGGCCGTTGGGAACAGAAGCACAATTTGATATAAGGTTGCTTGCCGACATGAAGCTGTCTCTGAAAGTGCGCACTTTCAATATTTATTGAGTCTCATTCACCGTAATTTCGTAAACACTTACACGCAAGCAAGTAACATGTTGCGAAATAAAAAAACCGCAACTGCAGCTGTCAGACGTTTGTCAACTGCGTGCGTGATGCTGTGCCGGATGTGCGTCTTGTGTTCGTGTTTGACTGCGACGTCACTGAACAGAAACGTCCAGAGTGGCTCGCATCTCGAAGTCAGGTGTGTTTGGAGCCATTTTTTGCCAATTCGCTGTGCCGAAGCTTAACATTGTACAAGCGCCGCAGGCGATTTTTAGATTAAAAAAACAAGCAGAAACATGTGCAAAAACAAGCATTTTTTCACAAAAAGGGGAAAAAATTGTGAGACAATGAAAAAAAAGTGAACCTTCTTTTCTAATTTGCACGTATAGGTCTTTGGTCCATTTTCCTCGCACATACACACATTCACAGGCAACGAAAGATTGCGAAGCGCTGCTGAAACGCTTCAAACTCGACCAAGACGATGACATGATTCGACGTCCAGCGAATGAGGACGTTGATCGTCAACGACAACGACCAATGACGATGGTTGCCGAGGCACTGCTGCTCAAGTACCAGCTGCGATGCACGGTCAGCACAAGCACACGCGTCAATCGTTGCGATTGGCTCTATTTTTGTGTGGCGCATATTCGCGTTGTTTTGACGTTTACGAGTTTGCACGCAGTGAGATTGCAGTCCAACAATACGATCCGCTGGTGGGGCATTTTGTAGGCAAGTTTGCCAGAGGCGTTCGCACTGACGAGCCCTGGCGCCTCGGTCTGTCTGCGAACGCAGGGCGAAACAGACCAACGTTACTGCACTGGTGTTGCTGTGTGAAGTACAGTTCTGTAGCCATGATGTGGTCGATATCGAAGCTTGGTGATTGGATCGGATTGGATCTGTATGGTCACATGACTTTTTGAGCGATAACAAATTTGGAACGGATCGGAACGGTATTGCCTCAGTTACGTTTACGTGACTTTTTGAATAAAAAATATAAAGAAATTTACGGGACTGACTAATTTCGACCTGGGTAAAAGTTGTTCCCAGACCTAAAATGAACATCTTTCATGCTGGTCGGAATAGAGTGGCTTGAGTAGATCTTGTTGATATCATTAATCACAAAAGTCACGTGACCAAGGTAAGACTTGTCTGATACGATCCGATCACCAAGTTTGATATCGCTGTTTGTACCGCTTTGACCACTTGCTTCGACCGGTGTTTATATCGGCGAAGAGGTTTTACCTGTCCCAAAGTCCAAACTCAGGAGACACAGTTCTGTATAGCTCTATTGCATGTATCACCAGCCCACAGACGTATGGTCCCACCACGAGCTCATGAGACGAATTTTTAAAGCTTGCTTGGCCAGATTCAATAATGCTCCGGTTACACGTGTTTCGAAAACAAAAGAAATGCTTGAGCCTCGAGTGATGATGACCAGTTCCAGCGTTCCAGCTGGCAAACCTCAATTTGTTGCGTGCTTACGCGAACAGCAACGCTCCTCAACACACAAATGTTTTGGGAGTCAAAAGGGAATCTACGCACCGAGGTAGAGAGCATGCTTTTACCAATTATGTACAGATCCCCCAACAAGTAGCGTCCCAGTGCGCAGGATTTTTTCGGCCTACCGCGGTTGACTGCAGTCAACCGCAAGCCCACCGGATTGCTATCTTTAACACGCAAGGTATAGGCGACAGCGACCCACCGGGGGCTACCGCCTGCTACCGCAGTCGACTGCGGTGGACTGCGGTGGCGCGCGGTGACTGCGCACTACCGCGCTCCCTTGGCTTGCTCGCTTTTTGTTTTTTGATCGTACTGGCTGCTATTTACTTGCTTTTGAGCTCCATTCAGCTCGGTCTGGTTTGTGTTTTAAAAGTCACAAGTAAAAATATGCTACACAAAATTTTGTTTATGCAATAGTACGAAATTGAGGCTTAAAACGACTTTTGTTTAGAAAGAACAAGCTATCCGTTATCACATAAGATTATTATTACATACAAGTTTCACGCTCGCGCCATGACTCAAGATTATTACATACAAGTTTCAATTTCGCTATCACACCAGACTATTATTACATGCAAGTTTCACGTCCGCTATCACAACACAACAACCCAATTATTTATCGGTTGGACCACCGCCGCTGGCAATGACCTTGGGCAGCATCTTGTTCACATGACCGACACAGCGACGACACAGCTGAGGGGTCATCTTCTTGGCCCAGAAACGGTAGATGCCCTCGATCAGTTCATCCTTGGTTGTCGGGCGCACTTTTGAAAGTAAACGCATTTTAATGGATGGAAGGAACACCAAACATGAACGTTTTGATGCCCACTTGCTCATAAACCAAAAGTAAAAAACATGGCTGAGTGTGAATATTGTGATATTGTCCTAACCATGTCGTTGTTCTCAACCGACACTGGGCAAATCACATCACTGTCCACAAGCAGCAGCACGCTCAACACACCTACAAACGAAGACGTCTACCGCAACGTGACAGCAATATTGCACGTTCGCAGGAAATGCGTTTGAGGACGGTATCCAATTTTGCAATTTTACGATGGGTTGAGGGTTGAATGTCAGAATTGTACATGAATCAGATTATGTACTGGTGTTGGAAGTACGATGAACGTAAAAATCATCACGAGCTTTGTGTGCAAAATGCGCAAGTTCCATGTAAAATGATAAGCGGTTCCGCAGCGCGCAATGCACGCAGAGATTGACCTTAGTTTCGTTGTTTTTTTTGACATGTGCTTATGCGAAATTATGCGATTCTTCTTGGATGATTATGTCTCATAATATTTGTTCTGTCGCTGAAATTCGTGTCCCATCTAATTTCTTGTGAATGGTTTTGCCGCTTTATATTTCAGAAAATGGTTCAGTGTGTTGTATGTATCTTGGACTGCCGTTTTATCAACATTTGCACGTGTGTTTTACAGCGAACCAATATGCATATTTTGATTTTCGTCCTTAATAAGTAAAGTTTGAGAACAAAAAATTCTGCGGTTATCATTCCACGTTCGATGAATTGCGATACCCGCATCTGCGACTTTTGAAACACAAACCAGACCGAGCTGAATGGAGCTCAAAAGCAAGTAAACAGCAGCAAATATGACAAAAAAACAAAAAGCGAGCAGCCAAGGGAGCGCGGTAGTGCGCAGTCACCGCGCCCCACCGCAGTCCACCGCAGTCGACTGCGGTAGCAGGCGGTAGCCCCCGGTGGGTCGCTGTCGCCTATACCTTGCGTGTTAAAGATAGCAATCCGGTGGGCTTGCGGTTGACTGCAGTCAACCGCGGTAGGCCGAAAAAATCCTGCGCACTGGGACGCTACTTGTTGTGGGATCTGTACGTGCCTTTCTCTTTCCTTCATTTTGAAATACTTGGAACCGGAACATTATTGGATCTGACCAAGCCAACTTCAAAAAATTTGTCTCATGAGCTCGTGGTTGAACTGTTGCATACAATAGTCTGTGCTGTCATGTAAAGCATCACATACCCACGCAGGTGATCGTTTCTCCCCACGGCGACGCCGATCCAGCGCTCGCAAGTTTGGCTCGTCATTTTGGACCGCAGCGATGTCTGGGAGTGATCAGTGCTGATTCAGGTTCAGGCGAAATTGCCTAAAAATTGACATCAAAACCCCACTTTCTTTATGATTCGAGACTCTTGTGTTAACAGACATGTGCATGTACGACATGCGTGATGTGCCTGTGCTTTTGTCGCCCTTCACCTGCATGTACTGGTACAACAATCCCACGGTTAGTCATCAAGGTCGCATCGGCGGAAAAAAGTGGAAAATTAAACCGGGCCCGCCGCTATTGTTTTTTGGTTTTGGACCCCGGTTTTTTTATATTAATCGTTAGTTGGCACTGGGATGAAGAACATTATAACCTTCAAGAATTTCACCAAACTGACGTTTACCCACCGAAATCGATCCACCAACATGGCCGTACGGGAACAAATCACCCCAATATGGGGTGATATTTTCGAAACGGTGTAAAGGTCAGTTGGGTGTAAAGGTCGGTGGAAAGCTGGGTCGACAGCTCAGTGTGATAGACATCGGTGTAAACTTGAAACATTCCACGTTAATAACAATATTTCACGTTTACACCGAGCTACGCCGACCGAGCTTTCGACCGAACTTTACACCGACCTTTACGCCCAACTGACCTTTACTCCGTTTCGAAAATTCCACCCATTGTGATCTTTGTGCTGCGCGTCTCTATAATCCTGCACTGCACTCGTCTGCACGTCTTCTCTTGCACCCACAGACGCCTGCACTACCCACGTATGTAGTTGAAAAACTTCTGACCACAAATATAGCCGCCGGGTGCGCTATTCGGTGGCAACTACGGTATGAAGTATGTATGTATTTGTGCGACTCACGCGAAAATTGTTCCGGGAACTTTTGATTATAACAACTTTGTGCTGGTCGAAGTAGCAAAATTTATCTACGTAATACTGCCAAATTTCCCAAAAAAATCAGCCGAAAAGCCAGCTCTGCTCCGTCCGTCCACCGCCTGCAACATAATCTTGATGGAAAGTTTGAAGTCATCATGAATGTATGAATTTCAGGTCGGTATTTTCAACCAAGCAGCGTTCTGTCGACTGGTGCACTGCGATGACCCATCTCGACTGGCTCTGTTGTCGTGTCTGTTGGGCGACGACTATTCCAGTGGCCAAGTCGGCATACAATGGCGGTTTAAATCGTACTACGTGGGTCGGTCAGGGGTTTGCCTTCATCCGAGCTCGCGCCTGGAATTTTACCTTCGCGCCCTCTTCGCGCTGAGCGCGAACTTCAAAATCGGTCTCGCGCCCTCTTCGCGCCAGGCGCGAAGCACGACGTCGCGCTTTCGCCTTTATTCGCGCTTGATTTCGCGCCCAACGTACAGTAATTATAATATGCAAGGTAAAGATATATTAAAAATTGCTTAAATGTAATGCTTCCATGTGGAATTTACTAAAATATTCATCAATCGCAGTTCATTGAGGTGCATAAAGGTGGTTACAGTCACTCTGTTGTGTAAAAAATCTCATGTTTTGACGTTTGTGGTATTCTGTATACTGTACTACATTATCAAAGCGCGAAATTCGAGAAAAACTCCGGCCCCCCTAGTCCGTCGCATTGTATCCCACTAGGCTTCAGGCTTTTGGATTCCTGGTTCCAGGAATCTGATTCTGAATCTGATCCAGCACTGATTCCTTCAGGTGCCAAATTTTCGAGGGCCAAACGTTCTTGACCAAACAGTGGAATTTTCGCGCACTATGAAATACTACCAGACGGGACACTTCGGCACCTTATATTTTAGGCCTGAGCCTTCGCTGTGGTCCTTCGCATGCCACCAACCCTGGATTTGGCGCCCAGTACCTGACCCTGATGCGCGGTCTACTGGACAGACACAGACATGTGCGTTTGGATGACCCGCTTGCAATTGGGCACATCGAACGTCAAGTGCTCGGTAGCAACAATGAAGTGTTCTGGAAGGCAATTCAGGTGCGTCGTTTTTTAGTGTTTCAACTGACATTCGGCTAATGGTTTTGTTGTCAAATCATGCCGTCAAATAAAGTCGTCGAACACATGAACCCCAAATGAGCGCGAAAATAATACATGTGTTTGACGACAAAATTTGACCACATGATTTGACGACATTACTATGTATAAGCCTGACATTCACCTGACAGCATTGACAGAGACAGGCTGTTTGGCGCAGCACTAAAATGTCTTTTGAGTGTAGCTGGATTCTCGGCAGCGAACTAATGGTTGTGGGCACCTGAGAGTTCTAATATAAACGTTTTTGCAGCAAGGTTTCAGCATGTTTTACGTTAGCTCGTCGTGTGCATTTTTGGGGCCACTATGTACAATACGTACACGTAGACTGTGCACTGCCTCTCTGTGACTGCAGGTAACGGGCAACCAAAACAACCAGCAATTTACGTTGGTCGATGTCAAATTTGGTGATCGAATATTATCGGATGTGACTTGCCTTGAGCTCGTGATTCTTACATTAAGGATTAAGAAATGTGCTGGAATTTCGTTCAGCTTCTTAGTTATTACGTATTTTACGCTGGTCGAAACTAGGGGCATCACCAAATTTCCTGATATCCTTAATAAAAAAAAGTCAAGTGACCAATAGGCACCCGATCCGATCACCACGTTTGATATCGCTCATAATGACATACTGCAAGTGCGTGCACAATCTTGCATAATGCTCTCCAGCGGATTGCAATGTGCTGGAGACAATTGTGCACTATCTGTGATGTTTCACAATTCCGCGGCACAATTCCCCAAACCACAGCAACAGCATTTTCAGCACATCACCTTTGGCTGCAAGGATTTCAATGATCACTTCAGTTCAGTCAATGTACAGCCAGTTCGACCTTTGCCCGCGCATTTGTTGAATGAGTTGCTGCGCAGACATGTTCATCTGCAACAACATCTCGGTTCGTCTAGATATCTGGATCGGATCCGCCTGCTCGGCGGTCACCCGTGACATTTTTGTGAACTAAACAGTTTTTGAAATTTACACCGGTGTCACTAATTTCAACCGGAGTAAACGTTGTTCATTTTGATAGGACACAACTTAATACGCTGGTCGGAAAGAGTATTGTGAGGCGTATCCTCAATGAGCAAAGTAACATGACCAAGGCAGATCCGAGCCGACTACATTTGATACCGCTCATGTAATGTATGTATGTGCTCTGACTTGGAAGGTAAAGAGCCGAGTAGTATGCTGTTGTGGCTCACTGAAGTTTACCACGAAAGGCTCAATTCGAAGAAAAGGTGAAAATCGACCGCGGGCTCTATTAGGAAACATTCTTCTGGGAGGGCTTTTGAGCTTTGCCGAACGCATGGCTCACTTTATCGAATGTGTTGTTACAATCGCTTCTTGTGCATTTAAGGAACCTGTAATTCGATCAACTGTCGAACGGTTTTCCCTTGCAAGAAGTGCAAAACTGATTGTTCGGAGCCTTTTGTGCAGAAAATTAGTAATTTTTGGATTGAGTAGCGACAAACGTTTCACCCGATCGAGCCTCCTGGGGTTTTATTCGGAAACGGTTAGAAGAGAGCCCACTAGTTTGGAGGGGGTCTACATGGAAACCTGCCGTACACAGCATTGTTACCGATCATCTGTTCACCGATCGGTCTGAACGATACCTCGATGGAGTGGCCGAGCGAGACGGGTCTGCCGCCGTACATACAACTCTTTCTGCCTGCAATTGAACGCATTCACGCGCTGTGCTACGGACCTGGCGTGTGAGTGTTGTATATTTGAACGGTTTTGCACACAGCTTGGTGCGCTTTAAACTTGACAACAACATGCATTCTGAAAATTCACTCAATACCGCTGCCATCTTTATCAGTGGCGTGATCTATTTTCGACAATTTCGCGCTTGAATTCCAGCCCCGTGCAACATTACCACGCCACAATCGGTCACGACGTGTTCACACCAGTCGAGTTTACCACGAGCGATTTCCCATTCACGCTGGCACAATTGCACGACGCCGATACGGGTGCTGATGTGAAAATGCGCGCTTTGCGCGAAATCTGGCAGTGGGAAATCGACAAGGACGTCGATGACGTAACGAGCGCCGACATTGTCGAGTGTTTCTTGCAATATCTGCAGGTCAGTGTTCGAGATGGTAAGACTAACCATAACCTGACAGGCCTTGTTTTAATTACCCCCAGGTTCCTATTTAAAGATACATCGCTTGATTGTTCCAGTTTTGCTTTCAGGTGAACGGCATAAAGCTGCAGCCATTCGAGCTGCATACGTTCAGGGAAAGTGCTCGCCAAATCAATGAATACGTTTGGCCGATTGATGTTGAGGTGAACCTGATGTTTCGTGGTGGAGGTTTTTTATTGTAAGGCCTACATGCAAAGGTAAAAAATGTTGATTGTGCAAATTTCTCTTTTGAAATTTCTTCGAAAGATCGCAAACTGACAGCACCATACTGCATGTCACCTCGTCCGATCTCGATCTAGCAAGTTAAGTATAGTTTGGCCTGGTTAGCTCTGCTCTCTCGTAAAAAAGCGCAACATTGTGCACTATAATGTGGCAAATCTTACTCTCCAAAGTGTCGGGAGAAAAACATTTTCACCAGATCGTGCCGTACACAAATACAAGTGTAACAGCAGTGCGCTTGTGGGTATTGAACCAGAGGCAACGGCATTGATCGTCCAGTACTGAGAGATCAACTCCCAATCGGGCGGGGGGGATGCACTTCCTGTGCACGGATCAACCCAGCCTTCCATCGCCAGACGAGGAGCTGCTTGTTGCGATGAGTAAGGACTCTTCCCGGGCGAGTGCCAGGATCCCAGCGCAAAAACACTTTACTTTGGCCAGAATGGTATTATAGGAATGTACAGTGCGCCTTTTTATTAATGACCCTTAACACAATGGAGCAAGACCTATGGGTACATAGTATGTGTAGAGTCCGAAACGTTGGCCCCAATTTAAAAGGGCAATGACCAACTGCATCTCCATGCAGTATAGAATACATTCCATTACTGTGACCGAAATGACGGGTTATGATCTCATGATGCAAAGGATACCAAGTTTACATGTTGTTCCAGCCCCCCGCCCATCTCTCGCTGCGCGCCATCCACCTGGCGGTCTACTTCACTCGATTTCTATCCATGTTTCTGCTCAGCATCTCTGCCTGCAACGACCCAATCCCCATACAGTTGGCATTCCCGTGGAAAATATTCGACGGTCCGCTGTTCCAGCAAACCTATCTCAGACTCAAAGTCTGATTACTTTGAATTACGTGAAAGTTGCGCTTTTACAACTTTATGTTGCTTTTACAGACAGGTTCGTTTTGTTCTCAGTGCTTTTCAGTCTTCACCGCGTAGCGCGATGAATCTAAACAGTAATGCTGGTTACGATATTTGGCTTTGATCATATAGTTGTGTGTAACAGCCGGGTTTCACGCACGTTGTTCTTACCTTTGGGTCTTCAATTAAAGCTTTTTGGTTATTATTATTGGTACAGTCCTTGGAGAATTACATATATACTGTATGTGGCCATCCAGCAACGCTGTTGAACGGTTTTTGACATTTTGTCAATGACTTTGCGGCGCTGTTTGCGTTGTGATGATGCTCGAGGCAACAGTTCTTGTGCACAACGTGTGCTTGTTGTTCTGCATTTTAACACCAGCAGTTAGTTGATATTACGTCATAATACTGTACAACGTTTCACGCAAACTCGTATAGTCATTATGACCGCAACAACTCTTTACGCGTCACGTATCTAAATATTACCGGTAAAGGTTTTTCGATAATGTAGTATCAATATTATTTAGAAGTGTTGCCCTTGCTCACAAAGTACGAGATTAACGTATAATTAATCAACAGCACAACTTTCGTGCATCAACAACACATACGAGAAGTGAGAAAAAAATCGTCTGGGCAACTTCCTATTTTTAACGAGAAACTGGATATTCGTGCGGAAAAACTGTCAATTTTTGTCGTCAACACGTATGCCGATATGCAAAACGTCTGCTTGAGGCAGCGGTCCGGCCATCTTTTGAATTACGTATTGTTGCAATCACAGAAACCGTACTAAAATGCAATTCTGGGCCGGAGAAGTTCGATTCAGCACCCCCTTTTCCCGAAGTTTGCCTTAGATGGGGAAGTCTTTGGAAGTTTTTTCAGAAAAGATTCTTGGTGCCCATTTGGGATATTTTTTGCAAGTCTCAAGGGGAAGTAAAACAAGAATGAGCTCCCAGGACGCTTTGTGGAACTTTCCCAGCACTTGTATACATACGTATATCTAATGCCTTTTGCGTTATATTCCATTCCGGCGCATGGAAGTTGAAGTAAGTGACCTGGAATAAGAAAACTCAGCAGAGAAACACTGATGATAAAACCAAAAAACCTTGATCGGTATATGCGTGTAGCGCAATGCACAGGGTTGGGTTAAAAAAAAGTAAACATTTTTTTATAAAAAAAATTTTTTTTTAAAAAAGTTCGCCACTTTTTCGGTTTTTATAAATTATTCTATTAATTAAAAAAGTGAGTTCACTTTTCAATTATTTCACAACTTTTTTATTATTTTCCCCCTTTTTGCTGTGAAATGCATGTTTTTATGCATGTTTTTGCTTGTTGTTTCTTAAAAATCGCCTGCGGCGCTTGTATTTCGCATCGGTTCAATGTCATTACAACGTTAGACAGTCCGTGGGTCTACTAAACTACCTAAGCAGCCGTCATTATGTGCGCATTCAGTTCTTCCAGCAAGTCAAACCTGCTTGAAGTCTAAAATTATCGTTCCATAACTGCGGGTGATGCTGCTGTTTTCATGTAACTTTGCTTAAAAATGTGCCAATCATTTACCTTTCCCGTGACACGCCTTCACTTTTTATACTACAATCTACATATGTAGGTATGGTGGATAGACTATCCCCAACGCAAATGTCACGTTATCTGGCTCATCGTAAAAAATCTCACCTCGCTGCTGCCCGTTTGTGAACACAACTTGTAGGTGTCAACTATTCTAATATTCTCAAGTACAATCAAATATACTTGCAAAAAATTTCGACAATTTCACATTGAGAACCGAAATTTTTGTGGTCTGGAATAAGGAATAAAAAAAGTAAATCTTAAAAAATTTTTTTTAAAAATTCAAAAAAGTAGAAAAAAGTTTGATAATAAAATTTTTTTTAATCCAACCCTGGCAATGCAGCATGTTGACACATTTGTAACTGCTGGACATGACGTAAACAGGCAAAAAACCATGCCCATATAGCGTGCACGGACGATCAGCATAGGGCAGGCATAAAATACAGACCATATCGCTTCCAGATGACATTATTTTTGTTTTTCATACGTAACTGAATTCCAGTTTAAGTTTGGTTGTACTACCTGGTACTACAAGATACAAAGTGGCCCATAAGGTCTTGAAACATCTGGCCCTTTATTATGCAACCTTGGCACCTGTTGACCTGCTTTTAATGTCAATGAATTAACAATCGACAAAAGTTTTTTTCTGATGTACCATACAAACGGGTCTGACTGAGCCAGGTTCACGTCGATGTTCTCAACGGACATTTTTAGCCATTTTTCCTGATCCGTCAGTGCATAATATTGGTTTTAAACCATTAAGTTAAATTGAATGTGTTGTTAAAATTTGCGGCTAATGCTCATGTGGTAAACTAAGATAGTCAACTAAAGTCGTCAATCAAGCGCAGCCCTGAGTGAGTGCGAGAACATGTAGCACAGTGCCATGTATTGCTTCTCGCACTCACTGAGGGCTGTGCTTCAGTTGACGACTTTGGTTGACGATCTGAGTTGACGAGTCGAAAATAAGATGAGTTTGCTCTGTAGTATAATCCGTCCATCGACTCATGGCACTTTTTGTCAGCTGAAAAGCTTGATGGGATCCAGTGCTGTTCCGGTTCCGGTTAGCTTACGAAAAAGAAAAGAAAGAGAAATCAGTTTTTATTTTATTTTTGTGCGCCGTTTTCCCTGACATTGCCTTGCGGAGGAACAGTTTTTCACAACCGAACCTGAACCTCCCAAACAAAAAGTGCCATGAGCTGATGGGCGGACTATACTCTTGGCAGCTCAATAATGTCCCAAACAGTTTTAAGCAGGGTTGAAAAAAAAATTTTTTTTTAACGAGCTTTTTTTGTAAAAAAAAATTTTTTTTTTTGATTTTTTTCTTTGACGAAAATTTTTTTTATTAGAAAAAGTGTTGCAAACGACGTTTCAGGATAAATGAAATCGATGAAACATATTTTTCAAAAATTTAAAAATTTTCGCCTGAGACCCAACTTGTGTGGTGACACCCGGTCGCATTGTGCAGATTCTACGGTCTCCGACCAGTCTGAGGTTGATGTTGACTAATGATGTTACTCTAATGTATTGTAGCATGCCGTACAACGTATTTTAATGCATCTAATACCGTATATGTGACATACGACCATCAAAATATCGATTACAGAAAAAATTTTGCGTGCCAGATCGACTTTGCGCTCCCGGTTTTGCACCAGACCTGGATATATACATGTGTAGTAGCATGCAGTAGTACATTATCGGTGCACATCACTATAAAAGACCAGCTCCGCGCATTCCTGTACAGATTGAGGGACGGACAATACAAGGCGCCGCAGGCGCGATTTTGGAAAAATTGTCCCGTTCACAGAAAAAATGCCAATTTTTTACCTCGAAAAAGGCCATTTTTGGATATTTCAGCTCATTTTGGGCAACTTTTTTTGCTACAAAAAAGAGCAAAATCAGAGTTGCAAAAAAAATTTTTTTTTTAATTTTTTTTAATTAAAAACTTTTTTGAAACAACCCTGGTTTTAAGACTTAGGGGGGGGAAGCTAATAATGAACAACAACGATGCACCCATCACGCATACATATCATCCTGCTTGTGATCGCTCGTGAGCAGCATGGGGCGTGGTTTCGCACGACAGAGTCACCTTGCGATTATGTAAGCCCATTTAGTGGGACATAGAAGTCGGTGGCATTTACGTGATACCCCACAGCAAGAGCAAACGATGCAAAGGTTGCCTCACATCGACGACAAAGCTGTTCTCTGAGAAAACGCGCCACAAGTCCAACTCAGTGATGTTTTCGTCATGCACGAAGATGCTAAAAAAACTTTTGGAGGTTGTCTATTCACTGACACCAAACTCTGTCTTTTTGGCAGTGTTCTTGTGTTCTGAGACTTATTGGGTCGCCCTGCCGGTAACTTGAAAAGCTGTTTGTTTCAGATATCGATTCTTGAACAACAAAAACCGTTGCGTCCATCAAAAATGTACTTGTTGAGTGTCGTCTTAATTATGCTGATGGGCGTATGGGTGGCGCAAAGCTGCTACGATGGGTTCCTTGCGCACACGGGTAGACCACTGCGTGCACCCGTGCGCACTAGTACACCGTTCAGATGCCAGAAAATGTGCGCCGCGCACCCTGATTGTGGTGGGTTCACGTGGAACACGATGGGTCACCCGCTTCGTGACGATGGAAAACGGAAGCTCTGCTATCTGTACAAGGGTGGCGTGCCGTTGGTCAGGAAAACCTACAAGATATCTGGTTAGGATGATCTCCCTTCTTTGATACGAGCGGTATCAAACATGTGGGATCATCGGATCGCGTAATTTTCCTTTCCGGAAAGTGAACTGAATCATTGATTTTGACTAGCGTAAAGGGTAAACTGACATCTTCGTTTGAACAACTATTCTGCTTGTCGGAATTGCTAAT
>JASAMV010001006.1:0-33099 GCA_030248065.1 Rhynchonema sp. JSB1_4
AATTCTATCTTTCTTTTTATCTGGTTGTTGTTTTGTAAGTTGTTTGTCGTAATATCCGACAAAGAAGCCCATAATTAAGGCTTTGGTGGTTGGGTCGCAGTTATGTGAGTTTATTTTCTTGTACGCGTAATTTAACGTCTTTTTGAGCAGCTTTTTAGGAATCTGTAAACGTTGTTCATGTTATCTTGGTTTTGTAAACTTTCTACAGTTTCGAGTACATTGGTGTCTAGGATCTTGCTTCTTGAACGTTTGTTTCCTCTGTATCGATAGCGACGATCTAATTTGGTTGTAAAGTATGGATTTTGTTTGCTTTCTTCCATAAGGTTTGTGTTAGTTGCTAAACCATATCCCTTAACTACTTCGTTAAGACCATAAGGATATGCTGTGTTAAGTATTTCAATCCAGTTTTGTTCTTTTTTTAGAAGGCTTTGTTTATTCTGGTTAATGTTTTCAAGTTCGTCGAGAACGTATATCATCATGTTCCTTGAACCGTGTTTTGTAAAGTGTTGTACAAGTTGTGTGGTTTTTGTTGAGTATTCAATATCGTGCTTGTGTTCTTGAAAGCGTGTTTTTAAAGTTCTTTTTGTTTCACCAACATATTGTATGTTACAGACTGCGCATTCTATGCAGTAGATGATATGCTTGGAGTTACAGTTGTAATAACCTGTACCAGGTTTGCAGAAACTTGTGTTTGTGACATTGGATTTGATTGTATTTCTTGAAGTAATATGGTCGCATGTTTTACAATTATTTTTGTCGCATGCTTTTGTATGTTTGTGTTTGACTTGGTTTGTAGTTTTTATAATTTTAAGTTTTTCATGTGTGTTTTGTATTTGATAAACCGTAAGATTTGAAGGTGGGTTGGGGTTTTGGGAGTTGTTTGTCCAAAAAGAGTCCAAAAACAAAGAGTGTTTGTTTGAATCGCGATGTACAAGCATGATTGTGCGTAGTTTGGTAGTGACGGTTCTAACCCAAAAATTAGGAGAAATACCCACCTATAAGTCGTAGGTACGAATGTAATGGTTTTAACGGAATGCATAAAAAATCATAATATGAACCAAGTCAATGACAGAAAATAGGTAGTGTGCGAAACTGTATTCACAATTGGATTTCGCCTGGTTGATAGTACGAGCAAACGTGAATGTTTTGTGAGTGTATGGCACCCGTGAGGGTACCCAAGACGGGTTGGCAGACACCGAAGTGAATGCCCAAGACATGAGTGGCACACACCGAAGTGTATGCTCAAGACAGGTTGTACGTAGTAAAAGTGCATGGTACATGACAAGTATAATAATAAAAAATAAAATGTATAAAATGGAGGTTTTCTGAAAATCAAGAAATTGAATTTTGGATAAATTTTGGAAAAAGAATTGTGTTGATATTTGTGCGAAATTGTTGTGTGGTTGTTTTAGGTTAGGTTTCTAAAGTTTACTATAAGAAAAAGATTAATGGTTCGTTTTGCTAGTTCACAAAGAATTTAAGCAATAGAGAGTAGGCAACGGGCGAACCACAAGTTAGCCTACTCCTATTGTAAGTGTAAAGGGATGCGAGAGCATTGTGTGACTGTTGTATTTAGCAAATTATTGAAAAAATTAATTTGGAGTCCTGTCTACGCCTAGGTTTCGCGGGGTATTCGAGACCATCGGCGTGACGTTGTGCCCCCCGCTCGTCAGCCGAATAGCACAATCGCCATGTGAAACTCACTTAGTAAAAATGATAAATTTTAAAAAGAAAAAATTGTCTTTTTAGAGAAAAAAAATATTTAAGAAATTAATAAATTGTAAATTGTATTACTGTTGCAATGTCGATAAGTAATATGAGTAAAACATAATGCTGTTTATGACAAAACTGGGTGTTTTCTAAAAAAAACGGGGAGTCACAATTACCAAGAAGACCAAAAAAAAAAAGGGAAAAAAAAAAAAACAAAAAACAAAAAAAACACCAATGCAGCTTCATTCCATTGTAGGAATTGGCCATCAAGCAAATCAGCACCACATGGTAAACAAATTTCATTTTTTATGCCGATAGTGGCTCGACGATGTCTTTTCCGAGGGGGCCGCTTCGAAACTGATCAAGGGACAATGTTGACGTTGTCACCTTTCTCAGTTTTCTCAAATATTTCTAAAACAAACATATATGAAGTTTTGTTTGGAATCAAATTTCGTCCGGCCTGTTACTGTAGCTGTCTGACTGAATTATATCTTCGGGCACGTAATTATTAACGACAAAGGGGTTATGAACACGGTTCGTAACGTCTCTTGTTGCTTCTTCGGATTTCTACAATCAGGCAAACACTGTTTCAACCGCCTTTTTTACATTTCCAAGTTCGCGTTTCAACAAGTGTTCATCAAACAAATGGGTATGTCCAAACGAGAGCGGGTGCTGGCGTGGAATTGTTTAGACGTGGATTTTCACCGATAAACAAAGCGCTTGTCACAGTCATGCTGCATTTTCAATACAAAGTCATGTAAACAATTGGGGCTTTAAAATGAAATGGCACAATGAAGTCTTGTATAAAACTCGGTTTCCATGGCATCACAGACACTGTAGAATTGTTTTCACAATGCGAATTAAAATGATTATCTGACACTACCGGCTGAATCGCAGGCTTGTTGTGTGGTTCTTGAGACTCTTCCCTTTCAAACAGACAAATCCGAAACCCGTTCGGGCCTGAAAAGCGACGGCCAGTTAATTGGAAAGTATGAAGCAACAATTTGAAGCTAAAGTTGACCCATACTTGGGGAAGGTAGGAACAAATGCTGTAACTATACGGTTTTGTCTTGTTTGCACGCATCGCCTTAGGTATTGCAGTTTCGGCAAATAATGCCAGATTGTGATGGCGCCCGCTGGACCGTGTCAATGATAAAAGCGCCAGCCGTCACCACCATAAACTGAACGTGCTCTATCTCAACTTTGTATTATATAGGTTGTGTGAGACATATGGTACTGTAAGCGGTCACGTCTTGCGGACGTGCTTTGCACAAAAGATGATAGATCGATAACGATACGATTTAGCCTTGTGGGCACGCATTGCGTTTGATCTGTGGATGCAGTTTCGGCCCATAATGCCAGACTAGCATGGGGCCCTGGGCCTTGTCAATGACAAAAGCGCCCGCGGTGTACCACCTAAACTAAAATGCGGTAAAAACCAAAAAAAATTGTAACTACTGACTTGCGTACGTGATACAATAGGTAATCGGCGACGAGCATTTCTTCTGGTGGTACGTAGTGGAAAGTCACAAGAGAATCGCTGCAACAGGCCAGACCCTGAAAGAACATGAATTACCTCAGTTTCAATTGGTATTCCTTCCAACCATACAAGCAATAGTCAATGTTACGGCGCATATGCAGGCCTGGCCATACATATTTCTGTATGTCGGTCTCATTCGTGTGTTTTTGGGTGTAATGAAATGCATCATAATAAATGTTCATGAGCCGCGAAAAAATCTTTTTTCCAAATAGGCCCCAGTGGACTTTTCCGAGGCAAATTTGCCAGAGGCGCCTCGGTCTGTGTGCGAAAACGAAAAAAATACAGAAAACACATTACCACATTCAGTATTATGCACATTCAAATAACTCACCACGTGGAGAGGAAACTGATTGTACCAATCTGTGTTCGCAATGTGAGCCTTATGGGTCAAGTGCGTCTTCAGCGAGTACGGCAAGAACCTGCAACACGTCAATGAGATTGGACATAATGCTGCAGGACATTGTGCGAATTGAGCTTTGCAGTGTTAACGTGTTCATACTGTCCTGTCCATTCCTTGGGTTGATCGTTCAGGTCCAAATAGGAATGTACAGTATGTTAGTTGGTTAATACCCGCCAACGTATTCACGTGTGAAAATTCGGGACCTGACAGCTGACTTATTGTGGTGGGTCACTATAAGCAGGGTTCGTTGTGCTAGTACTGTCTTTATGTTGTGTAACTGTACGCATCAATCACATTTATGGATTTACTGAAGTTATTAATTACGTAAGTTCAAAATTAATTAATTTAACTTATGTCCATGACCCTGACCTGGGAGCACTTTCTATTTCATACAAATTGTAAGTTCTTACAACAAAAAACCATACAATTTGTACCCAGGTACAAAAGTCACTTCACGCAGTTAACAATTGTGAGTGATACAATTGTAAGAAGTTACAATTGTGACTGGGTACAATTGTATCCAGCTACAAAAAGAAAATTTTGTAACTCGCATTGTAAGAAAGAGAAAAATTGTAGCTGGGTGCACACCGGTGGGACCGTCCTAACTCGACACAATTTGATTGTTTATCCAGTATTTGACCCGGGCCCGATTTTTTAAAAAATGTTTATCATCTCTAGAAGCAATTTATTGGAAACTAATTTTATCAAACATGCGTTTTCATGGTTGCCTAAGCGAAAGAAAATCGTGCCATCGAAACATTTTCAGCTCTATTGTATCCAGCTACAAAAAATTGTGACTGGATACAAAATTATTGTGGAAAGTGAATTTACAATTGCTTGTAACTTTTGGCTACAATTTGTAAGTTTTTATTGTATGAAATAGGAAGTGCTCCTAGAAAGCAGCATACAGACAAACAGAATCGTCTCACTGGGACAAACTAGCAGCCACCGAAAAGAGGTGGTGTTTTGTCTGCGTCAGCTTAGGCGTTGGCCTGAAATTTTGATATCCAACAGCCTATCCCAGGGTTGGGAAAAAATTTTTTTTTAAAGTTTTAAGTTCGCGGAAATTTTACGAAATTTGCCTAAAAAACGCGCAAAATCGCGAAAAAATGCAAGTTTAATTGACAAGTCACTTTTGTGACTTGGTTTGCATCACTTATGAAGGGTGTTTACGTCATTTCGATGCGATCCAACAGTCTGTGCTTGTTATGGACCTATGATTGCTGCTCTGTGGTATCAGACACAACGGTTTGTGGTCGAATAAGCAAGATTCACTCATAAACCATACAGAATTGAGAATATAAGCTGCAGAAATACTTGTCGGGTCGATGAATCAGTCGTATATGACCGACCCGATGGGGTATGACATCAAAGTACCATGTAAGTACATGCATACTGTGTCTCATGTATCACGGGGAGGTATAATAACATCATTTGGGGCATCTTAGATACCAAACACATGCCCCAAAAGTGATTTTGTGAAGAAAATTTTTCGACCCTTGACAAAAAATGACAAAAAATAACCCCCAAAAAGGCCATTTTTGGACGTTTTAGAACATTTTGTTCCCCCGAAAAATTTAAAAAAATTTTTTTTAAAATTTTTTCAAAACCTTTTAAAAAAATTTTTTTTTAATAAAATTTCTTTTTTTGCCCAACCCTGGCCTATCCCGCTGTTCTGTCCATGCCCCGAACCTGTGTCGCCCCGAATGGTCGCGAGAGTCCCCCATTTTGACGCCGACTGAGTGAAGAAAGTGCGCCATTTGAACGTCTTCCGAATGGACAGTCTCGGGATCTTGAAGCGCCGTCACTTTCGGCAGAGCCTCCTGCAAGTGTGTACATGTTCGGCTCATCTTGATATTTTTTTTCAATAACAGTACGCATTTCTTCTTTGCCGAATAGGCGCGACGATAACCTGGCTAAGCATCGGGTGCAAAGGAACCTAGCATGCGCACCAAGGGCCCTGGATTGAGTTTCGGGACCAAACTGGAGTCTCAAAACTGCATTGTGGTGTAATGTGACCAAAAGGTTGCTCAAGAAACCGAACTGCATTGTTGGTCAGTTCGTCCTTTTACTTTATTTAACCTGCACAAACTTGCCAACAGCCGCCCGACTGAGTACGTAACCGGCCCCACCGCTCATGAAACCGTTGGGTATTAAAGGCCTCATTCGATAACCGAACCAGATCGGATCGTTTCGGTCGTGAAACATCAGGAAACTGCGCAGATTCTCCACGATTACGTACGTGTCGTCGTCGGCCTGTGGGCTTATTGTAAAGTGGTTGATACAGAGATTTGCTTGTTTTTTTTAACTTTGAATCACACTTTGACCGCCAGGGTTGGGCAAAAAACGTTTTTTTTTCAAAATTTCGTTTTTTTTAAAAAAAAACGTTTTTTTTAAAAAAAACGTTTTTTTTAAACGCCCAGATGACCAAAATATGCCCCCAAAAAAATTGGAAAACGCTAATGTTGGGAAGAAAACGTGGTTAAATGAAGTCATTCTATGTGTTCTGAGGCAAAATAAACAGGTTTCAACCCTTTTCTAGCGAGTTGCTAAGATCCCATATCAGACCCGCATCGTGGGACCAACTTTGGCCGGGGTCATCACTGAAAGCCAAACTCCGTATATCGACGTATCTCGACAAAGTAAAAATTGGTCGAAAATTTTTTGAAAAAAATGGGACAAAAAATTGATTTTCCTTGATAATCAGGGTACTTTCCCTAAAAAATCAGGGAAAATCAAGGAAATTCAGGATTTAAAAAAAACGAAAAACGACCCAAGAAAGAAAGTTTTTAAGAAAAAACGCCGTCGTTTTTTTTGCCCAACCCTGTTGACCGCGCCGGTGTATGACCAGCAGGGCACTAACTTGGGATGATTGAAATTCGTGGAATCGAAATCCAGAAACGTGTCCTCAGAAAAGTAAAAACCAGTCCATCAGTGAACTGACCAAACAGGACCTATCATCATAAGTTTGATTCCTTATTGGTTGTTGCTGTATACACGTACGCAGACGTCTGAAACTGACCAAATCCAATGTTTCGAACCTTCATGAACCAATCATAATCTTGCCCATATTCCTGCCAAATATGAACGAATGCCGCCTTCGACTTGTCCCACAGATGATTGCGATCATTCGAACCGTTCATATTCACAATTGGCAATCCTTCAGAATCCTCGGATGAGTCCGAAATAAACAGGTGCCTGCGCGAACAACGTAAACAACGCATTTTTCCAGAATCGTATTTTTGTAATACTTATGATTGAAACATCAGATAATGGCCAGGTGTCAACAATAACAATACAATCGATTACTTACTTGTCACATCGTTTTGCCCACGTGTTGTTTACACGAATCACTTTGGTCACGTGATTCGCGCGGGTGGTCATGATCCAGCAGAGCAGGTTTGGCACAGTGCCAATTTTGGTCGACGAACTAATTTGTGAGTCGACTTGGTGATGTTCCATCGCACTGAATTGCCTTAACAGTAGCTGTTGACAAATGAAACCGCCAACGAGGGCGCCAAACAGTGCTGAAGCGACGGTTTGCATCGACCAGAATCGCTTGAGTCCAGTGCTAGATGCGATTTTTTGCATCTTGAGGCCGAGGTGTACTCTAACTCACGGCCATCCCTCAGAAACAACCACAATCTTGAGCCAACGCACCAGTAAACGTTTGCATCTGAGGATATCAATCTGACTATACACAGTCCTGTTCGATTTAGTCCGTGTTGTTACTGTTGACGCGGATTGATTACGGCAGTGTTCTGCAGCTTTGTGTCCTATCTCACAACGTCAGGGACAACTTTCACAATTAGAATCGGCAAGGGGCAAACAGTCGTTTATCTCGCTTCATTTAAAGGGGAAATTGCACATTCCTAATCGCCTTTCAAACTCTACAAGTGTCTAGACAGTTGTGTGGGCATCATGAAAGCCAATCACTTGGTATTATACAAACTCTCAAACATGTATAGTCCAGCCACGAACTCATGAGACGACTTATTTTGAAGTTGACTTGTACGGATCCAATAATGTTCCGGTTCCACGTATTTCGGAAATGAAAGAAAGAGAAACGCATGTATTTTTTTAAAAACACGCTCTGCACCTCGGTGCGTAAATTCTCTTTTGACTCCCAAGACATTTGTGTGTTGAACGACGTTGCTGTTCGCGTCAGCACGCAACAAATTGAGGTCAGCCAGCTGGAACTTGTCATCATGTCTCTCGGCCCAATCTCTTTCTTTTATTTGTGCAAACACGTGAACCGGCGCATTTTTTGAGTCTGACCAAGCAAGCTTTAAAAGCGTCGTCTCATGAGCACATGGCTGGACTATACCCAGGAGAAGCAGTTCAAAGGGAACAATCGGGAAGGAAATTCGGCACGGACCGGCCGAATTTCCACCTGCGCATTCAGGCAAATTGCCTGATCAAAAAGATATCAAGGCGACAGAATGTTTCGCACGATTCTTTAAACTCACTAACTATAGAATTTCGCTTTCCTTTATATTTCGAATTTCAACGAATTGTTCCAGCGTGACAAGCAGAGCATGAAACATTTAGCAGACACGCTGGAACAATTCGTTGAAATTCGAAATATAAAGAAAAGCGAAATTCTATAGTCAGTGAGTTTCAAAAAACATGCGAAACATACTGTCGCCTTGAGAGCTTTTTAATCAGGCAAGTTGCCTGAATGCGCAGGTAGAAATTCGGCCGGTCCGCGCCGAATTTTGTTCCCAGTGGCTTGTCTTAAACGGAATCTCCCGGGGGGTAAAGGCAAACCACGCCAACACGAGCCCAATTTCGCAGCTGGCAGAATAGTGAAACATTCATACGTGGCTGCTGATTTGGGAAATGTTACACGTTGATGAATACAAACTGGAGCATGATGATTTTCTCTTTCTTTTCGTTTTGAACACACACCACCTTCGAAATCGGGCCTGTGTTGGTGTGGTATGCCTTTACATGTTTGAGAGTTTGTACCAAATTATTTGACTTTTGTAATGCCCACATTGCTGTCTAAATACTTGTAAAACCTGAAAGGCGATTAGGAATGTGCGCGCAATTTCCCCTTTAAGTGAACTGAGTAAATTACAGAACCGTTCGCAAATGCAAATGTAACATTGCTAACAGTTGTATAGTAACAGGACTGGCTGGGCTGAGCGGACAACTGATTCAGAATGCAGTATGTAACTGTTGTGACGTTCAGTGCTTCACTAAAGGTGAAGTTATACTCGTTCGTCGCGAACACAACGAACACGACGAACAAATTCTATTTTTGAGCCAATTGAGCAGGATGAACCAAATCGAGTATTAAAGTGTTGATGCAGGGCGCAGTAAAGAAATGCACACAACTAATGTTTCAATAACTGCACACAGCTCGCTGCAAATGCAATACAAATTTGTTCGTCGTGTTCGTTGTGTTCGCGACGAACGAGTATAACTTCACCTTAAGTCATGGTGCCAGCTTGCATTCGAAAGAATCTGCTGATTTTATTACTGTGACGTTATTTTTTCTCGCTTTCTGTGTCATCCGCCGTGTGGTGTGGAAATAAATCTCAGGGAGCATCAGTGTAGTTCCTGGTCCGGAGGGGGAGATAGCGGACCCTCCGTTTTTTTTCGGAGGGGGAGATAGTGTACCCCCGAGGGGGGGGAAGAGGGGAAGACCCAAATTCGGGAAAAAGTCACTTTTTGAGGCAGAAAATTTGACCTATTTTTGCCCCTTTTTGGAAAAAATTCTTCATAAAAAGGGCATTTTGGCGACTTTTGAGAACATTGACCTAAAAATCACTCATTTTTGGTATAAAAATGCCCATTTTAGGCCTAAAAATGCCTATTTTAGGCAAAAATTGGGGGAGATAGTGTACCCGGAGGGGAAGATAGGGGGATAGTGTACCACCTGAGGGGGAGATAGTGTACCCGAGGGGGGACCCCCCTCCCCCCAGGAACTACACTGGGGAGCATATATAAATTTTTTCAGTTTCAATCATGTACTGCTTTCTGTTGATTTCACGCACCTTGTTTTGTTTTATGGCCAAAAGCATGCAGGAAGAAGCACAGTCGCGCACAAAGAGAAAACGCGCGCGAAATAATTTTTTCAAAATGTGGTCCTTGAATGAACGAAAAACAACCCACACATTCACTATTCACACACGACACGCACACCCAAACCAACATTTTTTCAACATTTTTTTTCGGCAAATCAATCACGCATCGTATCATGTCCACATTTGTCGAAGGCTGGTCGCAGATCCGCGTTCTCGGCGAGGGCACATACGGCGAGGTACGGCTTCTTCTGAGCGCAAAAGGTGAACCAGTCGCGATGAAGGTGATTGACTTGCGGACGGCCAGCGAACGCGGCGACACCGAGGTCGTCAGACGAGAGGCAAGTGAATTTACTGGAATTTTGCTGTGAACCAGACTTTCACGATTTGCCAGGTTCAGCTCAAACTTGCATCTGACCCGAAGCCCAAGCATCATGTGGCAGCAGTGCTGTGGCTACTTTTGCGGGGCGGGTAGGGTACATAGGTGGAAAAATCCGGGGCGGGTAGGGGGTAGTGTACATGGGATGTTGGGGGGGGGGGACTCCGGTTTGGGGGGAGGGGGGGGAAGATTTTGCGTTCAACCATAATGGGACGTTTTTTACCCTAAACAACCAAACAGCAACAAGAAACCGAGGTGGAAAAGTTTGGAGGCAAAGAAGCAAATCATAAATACGTAAACGACAAAGAAAAAAATCTCTTGGTTTAGATCGCGGAGGAGCGAATAACGGTGTAGGTTCCTCTCTTCTGTTGGCCCTTCTGTTTTGGTGTCATGTCATGTGACCAGTAAATGCACTTCTTTTGCCATGTGCAAATTTGCAACTTGCACTGTTTTATGGTGATTCATCCCAATTTACTGCTTTCATTTTACCATTTTTATAAAGCACCAACGCAAAGAAAGCATATCCATGTGCACGTCAACCATGTTTTTTCACAAGGAAAAAATAAAAAGTAACTGAAACGCCTCAAGAATCAGCGGGAATGCAGTGGCATATGAAAGGCCGGTAGTCAATAAATAATTTCTTGAAAAACAAGTGCATGCCACTGCAAAAATCGGAAGACCCGATTTTCACTCAAGCAGAAAAAGTCCAGGCATTGAACAAGCACCACACCAAACTCGAAAATCAAATGACGAAATAAAAATGACTTTCCGCACCCATTGCGCCCACCCCCTGAAATGTATCGGTCCCGGCCATGCCCCAGCGCAGAGATGAGACAATAATAATGTTACACTTTGTGCCAATTGAGGACTTATGGCAAACGAAGGGGCAAAAGTCGTCCAAAACTGACTACAAAATGCACGTAAATGGATGCCACAGTTGTCAAAGCGCAGAACAGTTTAATGAAACCCGGTACAAAATCATTGATACACTGTTTCTGATGTTGTTGGTGTTGTTCTTGTTGTTGTTGATGACGATCGCGTGTCAGGTCCAGGTGTATAGAGTCCAAGTGATTCGATAAGACCTCGGCTTGCAAATGGCCTGAAAAATGCAAAATGAAGCCAACTTTGATGGTCAGGTTGGTGGCGGAAATGGCAAGAAAAATGCAACCTGACACGTGTATGTGACACAATTGTTATTCATCTTAGGTCGAGGAACCATCTTTTACGCCGGACGAAATTAGTGGCATCCCTAATTTTCTCAATATCCTTAATTTAAACAAGTCACGTGACCAAGGCAGATCATTTTCGACCGATTCGCTCTCCAAGTTTGATATCGCTCAAGTTTGATTCTGGCCAGTTGTCTCGTTGAAAGTTTCCCAGGTCTACTTCTCATTTCCCAATTTCCCACGACCCTTGCTGGCTGCAACAACCAGTTGCTCCCAACATCCAAAAATTTCACATACCAAGTGCGGGGTGTAAAAAAAACAGTCTCCAAGCACATATTTTCTAAAAGTGGTTAAAGGGCTCGGGACATAACCGAAGGAAGGGTAGCAGCACATATTCTTACATACCGTTGGAAAGCATTCCGACAGCCTATGTCACGCACAAATGTTAAGCTCTTTAGAGATTCGCTATCTCTTGGTAGAGCGACTTTTCGTTCCAGAATAAAGTGAATTTTTTTACAATTTGAAACGACCGGTGCAGAAACCCCAAATGAGTTGAAAGTCAAGTAACACGTGGATAGGATTACAACAGCTTCTGGATAACTTATCATGAGAACTTCAGTCGCTCAAAGCATTGCTTCACTCGGTGAGGGTGCGAAATGTTCCAAAAATCGGCCACATTTTTCGAAAACACAAGTTTGTCTCTAAATTTTGAGGCTGCGCTTTGTGTTGCAGAAATAAAAATGCAATAGAAAAATAGAGCATTTTCGAAAGTACCAAAAAATAAGGTTTTTAAATTTGGAAACACTTAGATAGCGGCGTGACAGGCCGAAAAAGACCTAAAAATTGCCACTAAACTGCATAGTTGCATTCATTGACGGAAATGCGATGTAAATAAGCCACGTATTGCATTGCATCGGAAACGAGACAATCAGATAAACGCACAGTCCAACAATCTAGACGAGTTTCAAGACTTCAACCCCCATGATCCGGCTGCTGCAGCCACGCCAGCCTGAATAAGATATTTGGCCTATAAATCGTAACTGTTAAAGATTATTGCACATTTGATAGAACCAAACGATGTAGCTTCAACGTAGCTATCGAACGATATATAACATGCCCATACTATCTCTTACTATGGGCAAGAAACAGTCAAAACTCCGAAACCGCACACGGTGACGTGACGGTTCATTCCAGAATCGTCAAAAACGCAGTTTTTTAACCTCTGCCCTTAAGCGTAAGAATTTATTGGGGCTTGTTATATATCATTCGAAAGCTAATCCCGAGATACATTGTTTGGTGCTATCACATTTACAATAGCTGTTGACAATAAGCATTTATAGCTGAATATCATATTCAGGTTAGTATAGCTGCCCCGAGAGATCTGTAGACCTTGGGGGCTTCGGACCTTGATTTGTTGTTAAACCAGTCGTTTCTCTCACATTTTTGCTTCGAATCCGATACAATCTGTGGCCTTTATGTGTTACAATTCTGGCGATGAATGTAACCACCTAATTTAGCGGCAATTTAACGGATTTTTAGGCCTGTCACGGAGCTAGCCATGAGTTAAAAAAATTTAAAAACCCTATTTTCTGGTACTTTCGACGATGCTCTATTTCCCCATTGCATTCTTATTTCCGCAACTCTAAGCGTGGCCTCAAAATTTAGGGACAAACTTGTGTTCTCGAAAAATATGGCCGATTTTTGGAACGTTTCGCACCCTCACCATGTGAAGCAATGCTTTGAGCGATTGACGTTGTGATGGTAAGCTATTCAGAAGCTGTTGTAATCCTGTCCACGTGTTACTTGACCTTCAACTCATTTGGGGTTTCTGCACCGGTCGTTCCAATTTGTGCAAAAATTCACTTTTTTCTGGAACGAAAAGTCGCTCTACCAAGAGATAGCGAATCTCCAAGGAGCTTAAAATTTGTGCGTGACATAGGCTGTCGGAATGCTTTCCAACGGTATGTAACAATATGTGCTGCTACCCTTCCTTCGGTTATGTCCCGAGCCCTTTAAAACAGCTTTTCCTTGTCGAAGCAAGCGTCTATGAACAACCTTCTCAAGTAAAAATGGTCAATTTTGGTACTTCTCGAGGTCAATAAGATCATTTGGAGGTCCGTGTTCTCAAAGTGAAAACTTTCTGCATCCCGTACCACCGCGGCCAATTTTCCATACACCAACCCCCCATAATCTCCTTAGGACAAAACTGATTCCGGTCAGACGTGGCTGTGGCGGTTTAAGTACACAAAACAATGGGACAAACATCGAATAGCCGCAACCAAGGCGAACAGCCACACGACTTTCGACAACAAGTACTTCATCAGGACGTGTGTCGTTTTAAAGCTGTTTCCCGATTATCGGTTGACGACAATATTGTTCGGTTCACTCGCCGGACTTTAAGTTGCCGATAGAAACATCACGGGTTTGTGTAACTCGAAACAGTTTATTTTGATCACATGCGTGCACATTATGTGGAAGCAGCAAATGGAAACACTTGATTTTTCAAAACGTTTTGCCCTCAAATGACGGTTAGAACTTCTCTACCCAAATGGTAAGTGTTCGTCACTCCTTACGTTGGTGAAATAAAGGTGATCACGCCTGATTTAACTGTATAAACATAGATACGCAGTATACATGCATTGGAAAAATGCGCGTCCCCTTCTCAATTTGAAAAAATGCACAAGAAAGGGGGAAAAATTAATGAAAACTTGCCCGTTTAATCACTAATTTGTTTGCTTGTTGTTGTTATTGTTTGATATGCCACGCAGAATCATTGACTCTCATGCAAATTGCTGAAGAAAAGATTTTTATACTTGCATGCACAAGCCAATCAGAACCAGCGTTGATTAAACATAGGGCTTTTAAATACGCCGCACACGGCAAAAAAGGAAAAACAAAGGGGATAAGAGCATAAGAGCACATATAGTAAGTTTACAAAAACACTGACACGTTTCATCCCACCGTGTAAACATTTTTGTTTGGAAATTCTTTCTGCCAAAGAATGCATTTCGACATTGCGAACCAACAAAGCAGCGGCCGAATATCTTGAGCCTTTCCTGCAATCCTCGACAGACGGGCCTGTAACGGGACAATTTATATCCTCGAATCTCGTCATCATTATTTTCCTTACTTGACGCAAATTTTTTTCGTCGTCACGAGTGGTGGCTTGATTTTCCTCAATCGGGGTACCATCTGATGAGTTTGATTGAGCCGATCTGGCTTGCGGTGGTTGAGCGCGTCTGGAATAACGGAATAACGCAATGGATGAAGGGAAGTTATTTAAGATACGATATGGAGAACCGATTAAATATGACAACGTGTCCTCAGATTATGCGACTTTTTCAATGAAAATATCTTGATTTGTGTTTAGCTGTGGCGTAGACTAGTGTTTATCAACACGTAAACCTGACGGACAACAGGCCCATTTGAAGCTGTCACGAGTGTATAACCCACGTTATGGAAAAGCTACGCTCAACATCTGAATTCAGAAAAGGGCAGACTTAATAAATAATTTCGGGCAAAACTTACAAAAAGATGAACTTCTTCGCCAATCGATGCGGCTTCATTCCATTGTAGGAATTGGCCATCAAGCAAATCAGCACCACATGGTAAACAAATTTCATTTTTTATGCCGATAGTGGCTCGACGATGTCTTTTCCGAGGGGGCCGCTTCGAAACTGATCAAGGGACAATGTTGTCGTTGTCACCTTTCTCAGTTTTCTCAAATATTTCTAAAACAAACATATCTGAAGTTTTGTTTGAAATCAAATTTCGTCCGGCTTGTTACTGTGGCTGTCTGACTGAATTTATATCTTCGAGCACATAATTATTAACGACAAGGGGTGATGAACACGGTTCGTAACGTCTCTTGTTGCTTCTTCGGATTTCTACAATCAGGCAAACACTGTTTCAACCGCTTTTTTTACATTAACAAGTTCGCGTTTCAACAAGTGTTCATCAAACAAATGGGTATGTCCAAACGAGAGCGGGTGCTGGCGTGGAATTGTTCAGACGTGGATTTTCACCGATAAACAAAGCGCTTGTCACAGTCATGCTGCATTTTCAATACAAAGTCATGTAAACAATTGGGGCTTTAAAATGAAATGGCACAATGAAGTCTTGTATAAAACTCGGTTTCCATGGCATCACAGACACTGTAGAATTGTTTTCACAATGCGAATTAAAATGATTATCTGACACCACCGCTGAATCGCAGGTTTGTTGTGTAGTTCTTGAGACTCTTCCCTTTCAAACAGACAAATCCGAAACCCGTTCGGGCCTGAAAAGCGACGGCCAAGTTAATTGGAAAGTATGAAGCAACAATTTAAAGCTAAAGTTGACCCATACTTGGGGAAGGTAGGAACAAAGGTACACTGTAACTATACGGTTTAGTCTTGTCGCCTTAAGTATTGCAGTTTCGGCAAATAATGCCAGATTGCGATGGCGCCCGCTGGACCGTGTCAATGATAAAAGCGCCAGCCGTCACCACCATAAACTGAACATGCTCTATCTCAACTTTGTATAGGTTGTGTGAGACATACTGTAAGCGGTCACGTCTTGCGGACGTGCTTTGCACAAAAGATGATAGATCAATAACGATACGATTTAGCCTTGTGGGCACGCATTGCGTTTGGTGGATGTGGATGCAGTTTCGGCCCATAATGCCAGACCAGCATGGGGCCCTGGGCCTTGTCAATGACAAAAGCGCCCGCGGTGTACCACCTAAACTAAAATGCGGTAAAAACCAAAAAAATTGTAGCTACTGACTTGCGTACGTGATACAATAGGTAATCGACGACTAGCATTTCTTCTGGTGGTACGTAGTGGAACGTCACAAGAGAGTCGCTGCAACAGGCCAGACCCTGAAAGAACATGAATTTTCCATTTTTTACGTGACCAGCTCCCATGTCCTGGACAAGATCTCCAACTGAGAAAGCACGGGCTTTCAGCGAGAAACCATACAAGCAACAGTCAATGTTACGGCGTATATGCAGGCCCGGACATATTTCTGTATGTCGGTCTCATTCGTGTGGTTTTGGGTGTAATGAAAAGCATTTTAACGTTCATGAGCCGCGAAAACAGCTTTTTTTCCAAATAGGCCCAATGGACTTTTCCGCGGCAAATTTGCCAGAGGCGCCTCGGTCTGTCTGCGAAAACGAAAAAAAACAGAAAACACATTACCACATTCAGTATTATGCACATTCAAATAACTCACCACGTGGAGAGGAAACTGATTGTACCAATCTGTGTTCGCAATGTGAGCCTTATGGGTCAAGTGCGTCTTCAGCGAGTACGGCAAGAACCTGCAACACGTCAATGAGATTGGACATAATGCTGCAGGACATTGTGCGAATTGAGCTTTGCAGTGTTAACGTGTTCATACTGTCCTGTCCATTCCTTGGGTTGATCGTTCAGGTCCAAATAGGAATGTACAGTATGTTAGTTGGTTAATACCCGCCAACGTATTCACGTGTGAAAATTCGGGACCTGACAGCTGACTTATTGTGGTGGGTCACTATAAGCAGGGTTCGTTGTGCTAGTACTGTCTTTATGTTGTGTAACTGTACGCATCAATCACATTTATGGATTTACTGAAGTTATTAATTACGTAAGTTCAAAATTAATTAATTTAACTTATGTCCATGACCCTGACCTGGGAGCACTTTCTATTTCATACAAATTGTAAGTTCTTACAAAAAAACGATACAATTTGTACCCAGGTACAAAAGTCACTTCACGCAGTTACAATTGTGAGTGATACAATTGTAAGAAGTTACAATTGTGACTGGGTACAATTGTATCCAGCTACAAAAAGAAAATTTTGTAACTCGCATTGTAAGAAAGAGAAAAATTGTAGCTGGGTGCACACCGGTGGGACCGTCCTAACTCGACACAATTTGATTGTTTATCCAGTATTTGACCCGGGCCCGATTTTTTAAAAAATGTTTATCATCTCTAGAAGCAATTTATTGGAAACTAATTTTATCAAACATGCGTTTTCATGGTTGCCTAAGCGAAAGAAAATCGTGCCATCGAAACATTTTCAGCTCTATTGTATCCAGCTACAAAAAATTGTGACTGGATACAAAATTATTGTGGAAAGTGAATTTACAATTGCTTGTAACTTTTGGCTACAATTTGTAAGTTTTTATTGTATGAAATAGGAAGTGCTCCCAGAAAGCAGCATACAGACAAACAGAATCGTCTCACTGGGACAAACTAGCAGCCACCGAAAGAGGTGGTGTTTTGTCTGCGTCAGCTTAGGCGTTGGCCTGAAATTTTGATATCCAACAGCCTATCCCAGGGTTGGGAAAAAAAATTTTTTTAAAAAAGTTTTAGATTCGCGGAAATTTTACCAAATTTGCCTAAAAAACGCGCAAAATCGCGAAAAAATGCAAGTTTAATTGACAAGTCACTTTTGTGACTTGGTTTGCATCACTTATGAAGGGTGTTTACGTCATTCCGATGCGATCCAACAGTCTGTGCTTGTTATGGACCTATGATTGCTGCTCTGTGGTATCAGACACAACGGTTTGTGGTCGAATAAGCAAGATTCACTCATAAACCATACAGAATTGAGAATATAAGCTGCAGAAATACTTGTCGGGTCGATGAATCAGTCGTATATGACCGACCCGATGGGGTATGACATCAAAGTACCATGTAAGTACATGCATAATGTGTCTCATGTATCACGGGGAGGTATAATAACATCATTTGGGGCATCTTAGATACCAAATACATGCCCCAAAAGTGATTTTGTGAAGAAAATTTTTCGACCCTTGAGAAAAAATGACAAAAAATAACCCCCAAAAAGGCCATTTTTGGACGTTTTAGAACATTTTGTTCCCCGAAAAATTAAAAAAAAATTTTTTTTTAAATTTTTTCAAAACCTTTTAAAAAAAATTTTTTTTTTAAAAATTTCTTTTTTGCCCAACCCTGGCCTATCCCGCTGTTCTGTCCACGCCCCGAACCTGTGTCGCCCCAAATGGTCGCGAGAGTCCCCCATCTTGACGCCGACTGAGTGAAGAAAGTGCGCCATTTGAACGTCTTCCGAATGGACAGTCTCGGGATCTTGAAGCGCCGTCACTTTCGGCAGAGCCTCCTGCAAGTGTGTACATGTTCGGCTCATCTTGATATTTTTTTTCAATAACAGTACGCATTTCTTCTTTGCCGAATAGGCGCGACGATAACCTGGCTAAGCATCGGGTGCAAAGGAACCTAGCATGCGCACCAAGGGCCCCGGATTGAGTTTCGGGACCAAACTGGAGTCTCAAAACTGCATTGTGGTGTAATGTGACCAAAAGGTTGCTCAAGAAACCGAACTGCATTGTTGGTCAGTTCGTCCTTTTACTTTATTTAACCTGCACAAACTTGCCAACAGCCGCCCGACTGAGTACGTAACCGGCCCCACCGCTCATGAAACCGTTGGGTATTAAAGGCCTCATTCGATAACCGAACCAGATCGGATCGTCTCGGTCGTGAAACATCAGGAAACGGCGCAGATTCTCCACGATTACGTACGTGTCGTCGTCGGCCTGTGGGCTTATTGTAAAGTGGTTGATACAGAGATTTGCTTGTTTTTTTTTAACTTTGAATCACACTTTGACCGCGCCGGTGTATGACCAGCAGGGCACTAACTTGGGATGATTGAAATTCGTGGAATCGAAATCCAGAAACGTGTCCTCAGAAAAGTAAAAACCAGTCCATCAGTGAACTGACCAAACAGGACCTATCATCATAAGTTTGATTCCTTATTGGTTGTTGCTGTATACACGTACGCAGACGTCTGAAACTGACCAGCGAGAATAAAAGTTGGATAATCCAATGTTTCCAACCTTCATGAACCAATCATAATCTTGCCCATATTCCTGCCAAATATGAACGAATGCCGCCTTCGACTTGTCCCACAGATGATTGCGATCATTCGAACCGTTCACATTCACAATTGGCAATCCTTCAGAATCCTCGGATGAGTCCGAAATAAACAGGTGCCTGCGCGAACAACGTAAACAACGCATTTTTCCAGAATCGTATTTTTGTAATACTTATGATTGAAACATCAGATAATGGCCAGGTGTCAACAATAACAATACAATCGATTACTTACTTGTCACATCGTTTTGCCCACGTGTTGTTCACACGAATCACTTTGGTCACGTGATTCGCGCGGGTGGTCATGATCCAGCAGAGCAGGTTTGGCACAGTGCCAATTTTGGTCGACGAACTAATTTGTGAGTCGACTTGGTGATGGTCCATCGCACTGAATTGCCTTAACAGTAGCTGTTGACAAATGAAACCGCCAACGAGGGCGCCAAACAGTGCTGAAGCGACGGTTTGCATCGACCAGAATCGCTTGAGTCCAGTGCTAGATGCGATTTTTTGCATCTTGAGGCCGAGGTCTACTCTAACTCACGGCCATCCCTCAGAAACAACCACAATCTTGAGCCAACGCACCAGTAAACGTTTGCATCTGAGGATATCAATCTGACTATACACAGTCCTGTTCGATTTAGTCCGTGTTGTTACTGTTGACGCGGATTGATTACGGCAGTGTTCTGATTTTGATCAGCTTTGTGTCCTATCTCACAACGTCAGGGACAACTTTCACAATTAGAATCGGCAAAGGACAAACAGTCGTTAATCTCGCTTCATTTAAAGGGGAAATTGCACATTCCTAATCGCCTTTCAAACTCTACAAGTGTCTAGACAGTTGAGTGGGCATCATGAAAGCCCAATCACTTGGTATTATACAAACTCTCAAACATGTATAGTCCAGCCACGAACTCATGAGACGACTTATTTTGAAGTTGACTTGTACGGATCCAATAATGTTCCGGTTCCACGTATTTCGGAAATGAAAGAAAGAGAAACGCATGTATTTTTTTAAAAACACGCTCTGCACCTCGGTGCGTAAATTCCCTTTTGACTCCCAAGACATTTGTGTGTTGAACGACGTTGCTGTTCGCGTCAGCACGCAACAAATTGAGGTCAGCCAGTTGGAACTTGTCATCATGTCTCTCGGCCCAATCTCTTTCTTTTGTTTGTGCAAACACGTGAACCGGCGCATTTTTTGAGTCTGACCAAGCAAGCTTTAAAAGCGTCGTCTCATGAGCACATGGCTGGACTATACCCAGGAGTAGCAGTTCAAAGGGAACAATCGGGTAGGAAATTCGGCACGGACCGGCCGAATTTCCACCTGCGCATTCAGGCAAATTGCCTGATCAAAAAGATATCAAGGCGACAGAATGTTTCGCACGATTCTTTAAGCTCACTAACTATAGAATTTCGCTTTCCTTTATATCTCGAATTTCAACGAATTGTTCCAGCGTGACAAGCAGAGCATGAAACATTTAGCAGACAGGTCCCCCTCAGGTAGAAATTCGGCCGGTCCGCGCCGAATTTTGTTCCCAGTGGCTTGTCTTAAACGGAATCTCCCGGGGGGTAAAGGCAAACCACGCCAACACGAGCCCAATTTCGCAGCTGGCAGAATAGTGAAACATTCATACGTGGCTGCTGATTTGGGAAATGTTACACGTTGATGAATACAAACTGGAGCATGATGATTTTCTCTTTCTTTTCGTTTTGAACACACACCACCCTCGAAATCGGGCCTGTGTTGGTGTGGTATGCCTTTACATGTTTGAGAGTTTGTACCAAATTATTTGACTTTTGTAATGCCCACATTGCTGTCTAAATACTTGTAAAACCTGAAAGGCGATTAGGAATGTGCGCGCAATTTCCCCTTTAAGTGAACTGAGTAAATTACAGAACCGTTCGCAAATGCAAATGTAACATTGCTAACAGTTGTATAGTAACAGGACTGGCTGGGCTGAGCGGACAGCTGATTCAGAATGCAGTATGTAACTGTTGTGACGTTCAGCGTTTCACTAAATCATGGTGCCAGCTTGCATTCGAAAGAATGCGCAGATTTTATTACTGTGACGTTATTTTTTTCTCGCTTTCTATGTCATCCGCCGTGTGGTGTGGAAATAAATCTCAGGGAGCATCAGTGTAGTTCCTGGTCCGGAGGGGGAGATGGGGAGATAGCGGACCCTCCGTTTTTTTCGGAGGGGGAGATAGTGTACCCCCGAGGGGGGGAAGACCCAAATTCCGGAAAAAGTCACTTTTTGAGGTAGAAAATTTGACCTATTTTTGCCCCTTTTTGGAAAAAATTCTTCATAAAAAGGGCATTTTGGCGACTTTTGAGAACATTGACCTAAAAATCACACATTTTTGGCATAAAAATGCCCATTTTAGGCCTAAAAATGCCTATTTTAGGTAAAAATTGGGGGAGATAGTGTACCCGGAGGGGGAGATAGGGGGATAGTGTACCACCTGAGGGGGAGATAGCGTACCCGATGGGGGGACACCCCTCCCCCCAGGAACTACACTGGGGAGCATATATAATTTTTTTCAGTTTCAATCATGTACTGCTTTCTGTTGATTTCACGCACCTTGTTTTGTTTTATGGCCAAAAGCATGCAGGAAGAAGCACAGTCGCGCACAAAGAGAAAACGCGCGCGAAATAATTTTTTCAAAATGTGGTCCTTGAATGAACGAAAAACAACCCACACATTCACTATTCACACACGACACGCTATTTATGGTGATTCATCCCAATTTACTACTTTCATTTTACTGTTTTTATAAAGCACCAACGCAACGAAAACATATCCATGTGCAGGTCAACCATGTTTTTTCACAAGGAAAAAAGCAAAAAAGTAGCTGAAACGCCTCAGGAATCAGCGGGAATGCAGTGGCATTTGAAAGGCCTGAAGCTGACCACTAAATGGTAGTCAATAAATAATTTCTTGAAAAACAAGTGCATGCCACTACAAAAATCGGAGGACGCGATTTTCACTCAAGCAGACCATCAAAAAATGGCGCGCCCCAAGCCTCAAATGCCGCCACTTTCCAGGGATTCCAGTGATCTTGACTTCAGAGAAGACAACATCATGTATATTTTCGCGCGTTCCCCGCGCTCGTGTGCTGACTGTACGTTTACTGGCTGAAACAAGTCGAGGCATTGAACAAGCATACCAGACCAACTCGATAATCAAATGACTAATTCAAAATGACTTTCCGCACCCATGGCGCCCACCTCCGGAAATGTATCGGTCCCGGCCATGCCCCAGCGCAGAGATGAGACAGTAATGTTACACTTTGTGCCAATTGAAGACTTATGGCAAACGAAGGGGCAAAAGTCGTCCAAAACTGACTACAAAATGCACGTAAATGGATGCCGCAGTTGTCAAAGCGCAGAACAGTTTAATGAAACCCGGTACAAAATCATTGATACACTGTTTCTGATGTTGTTGGTGTTGTTCTTGTTGTTGTTGATGACGATCGCGTGTCAGGTCCAGGTGCGTAGAGTCCCAGTGATTCGATAAGACCTCGGCTTGCAAATGGCCTGAAAAATGCAAAATGAAACCAACTTTGATGGTCAGGTTGGTGGCGGAAACGGCAAGAAAAGCCACTATTAATGCAACCTGACACGTGTTTGTGACACAATTGTCATTCATCTTAGGTTGAGGAACATCTTTTACGCCGGACGAAATTAGTGGCATCCCTAATTTTCTCAATATTAATTTAAACAAGTCACGTGACCAAAGGCAGATCATTTTCGACCGATTCGATCACCAAGTTTGATATCACTCAAGTTTGATTCTGGCCAGTTGTCTCGTTGAAAGTTTCCCATGTCTACTTCTCATTTCCCAATTTCCCACGACCCTTGCTGGCTGCAACAACCAGTTGCTCCCAACATCCAAAAATTTCACATACCAAGTGCGGGGTGTAAAAAAACAGTCTCCAAGTATTATACATATTTTCTAAAAGTGGTTAAAACAGCTTTTCCTTGTCGAAGCAAGCGTCTATGAACAACCTTCTCAAGTAAAAATGGTCAATTTTGGTACTTCTCGAGGTCAATAAGATCATTTGGGGGTCCTTGTTCTCAAGGTGAAAACTTGCATCCCGTACCACCGCTGCCGATTTTCCATACACCATAATCTCCTTAGGACAAAACTGATTCCGGTCAGACGTGGTTGTGGCGGTTTAAGAACACAAAACAATGGGACAAACATCGAATAGCCGCACCAAGGCGAACAGCCACACGACTTCGACAACAAGTACTTCATAGGACGTGTGTCGTTTTAAAGCTGTTTCCCGATTATCGGTTGACGACAATATTGTTCGGTTCACTCGCCGGACTTTAAGGTGCCGATAGAAACATCACGGGTTTGTGTAACTCGAAACAGTTTATTTTGATCACATGCGTGCACATTATGTGCAAGCAGCAAATGGAAACACTTATTTTTCTGAACGTTTTGTCCTCAATGACGGTTAACTTCTCTACCCAAATGGTAAGTGTTCGTCACTCCTTACGTTGGTGAAATAAAGGTGATCACGCCTGATTTAACTGTATAAACATATATACGTAAGTATACATGCATTGGAAAAACGCGCGTCCCCTTCTCATTTGAAAAAAAATGCCAAGAGGGGGAAAATTTTTTGAAAACTTGCTCGTTTAATAACTAATTTGTTTGCTTGTTGTTGTTATTGTTTGATATGCCACGCAGAATCATTGACTCTCCGCAAATTGTTGAAGAAAAGATTTTTATACTTGCATGCACAAGCCAATCAGAACCAGCGTTATTAACATAGGGCTTTTAAATGATCGTCCTCATTTCACGGTTGCCTACCAAAAGGAAAAGGACAAATAATATCGTGGGCATAATAAGCACTTTAAAACGCTTGTGCAACCAGCTTAAATGAACCATATTGCAAACAAATGATATACACTTGCACAGCAGCCTGCTATTGGTCGCACAATGACTATATGAGAATCCATCCCCCTAATTTTCCTGCATTGAAAAGGCGGATATTTGGCATTTTTTTCAAATTGGACCAGGTTTTGACAAGAACTTTGCATGCTTATCAGTGAGAAGAATGAGAAATACACGTGTGCAGAAGTTTCACCCTGAATTCTACGCAACCGAAATGGTTCGGGCTCGGGTTACTGTAGCCACGTATTACACGCTTTGTGTGTGGAATCGATTACAGCACACACACGTTGATCACTCCCGATAAATAAAGCGGGAAAAGAAAGAGAAACTAACTCCTTGTCAAAACCTGATTCAATTTGAAAAAAACCGCCAGAAACCCTCCTTGCCGATGTAGGAAAAATATGGGGATGGATTCTCATATAGTCATTGTGCGACCAATATCAAAGTTGACCTTTCGTTTAGAAACGCTCGTCTGTTCCTTGCTCAGCGTGCAATGTTTCAAGCTTACGCCGAGTGTGGTCTGGCGAATAGGCACACACCCATACGCGTCGAGGCGTATAACGAACGGACCGGTATTATGTGTGTGTGCTGCGGTAGTGCACTGTGTATTGAGCGTGCGTGCGTTGGGTTTATGAGTGATTCTGAGCCGCAGCCAGACCGCGTTCCCGTAGCTCAGTTGGTAGAGCAACTGGCTATCCAGGCCTGGTGGCTGGGAGGTCGGAGGTTCGAGTCCTTCCGGGAGCATACGTTTGGTGTGGCGGTTCAGGATCACAAGTGGTGAGCCGATGACGTGATAGTCCGATAGCGGCGTGGAGCCGGGTCGGATGAAACGAACCGAACCTTCTCGAGTGGAGGAGGGTGCGTGACGTTGTGTTCCGCGGTCGGAACTTCCGAGAACGGGAGGTGATGTGGTCTGGCGAATAGACACACCCCCATACGCGTCGAGGCGTATAACGAACGGACCGGTATTATGTGTGTGTGCTGCGGTAGTGCACTGTGTATTGAGCGTGCGTGCGTTGGGTTTATGAGTGATTCTGAGCCGCAGCCAGACCGCGTTCCCGTAGCTCAGTTGGTAGAGCAACTGGCTATCCAGGCCTGGTGGCTGGGAGGTCGGAGGTTCGAGTCCTTCCGGGAGCATACGTTTGGTGTGGCGGTTCAGGATCACACGAGCTTACACTGAACTTTCTCACACCGAGCTTTCCACTGACCTTTACACTGAACTGACCCTTTACACCGTTTCGAAAATATCACCCTATGTTTCGCGCAGGCATCTGTTCATTTCGGATTCATCCGAGGATTCTGAAGGATTGCCAATTGTGAATATGAACGGTTCGAGTGATCGCAATCATCTGTGGGACAAGACGAAGGCGGCATTCGTTCATATTTGGCAGGAATATGGGCAAGATTATGATTGGTTCATGAAGGTTGGAAACATTGGATTATCCAACTTTTATTCTCGCTGGTCAGTTTCAGACGTCTGCGTACGTGTATACAGCAACAACCAATCAGGAATCAAACTTATGATGATAGGTCCTGTTTGGTCAGTTCACTGATGGACTGGTTTTTACTTTTCTGAGGACACGTTTCTGGATTTCGATTCCACGAATTTCAATCATCCCAAGTTAGTGCCCTGCTGGTCATACACCGGCGCGGTCAAAGTGTGATTCAAAGTTAAAAAAACAAGCAAATCTCTGTATCAACCACTTTACAATAAGCCCACAGGCCGACGACGACACGTACGTAATCGTGGAGAATCTGCGCCGTTTCCTGATGTTTCACGACCGAGACGATCCGATCTGGTTCGGTTATCGAATGAGGCCTTTAATACCCAACGGTTTCATGAGCGGTGGGGCCGGTTACGTACTCAGTCGGGCGGCTGTTGGCAAGTTTGTGCAGGTTAAATAAAGTAAAAGGACGAACTGACCAACAATGCAGTTCGGTTTCTTGAGCAACCTTTTGGTCACATTACACCACAATGCAGTTTTGAGACTCCAGTTTGGTCCCGAAACTCAATCCGGGGCCCTTGGTGCGCATGCTAGGTTCCTTTTCACCCGATGCTTAGCCCGGTTATCGTCGCGCCTATTCGGCAAAGAAGAAATGCGTACTGTTATTGAAAAAAAATATCAAGATGACCCGAACATGTACACACTTGCAGGAGGCTCTGCCGAAAGTGACGGCGCTTCAAGATCCCGAGACTGTCCATTCGGAAGACGTTCAAATGGCGCACTTTCTTCACTCAGTCGGCGTCAAAATGGGGGACTCTCGCGACCATTTGGGGCGACACAGGTTCGGGGCATGGACAGAACAGCGGGATAGGCCAGGGTTGGGCAAAAAAAGAAATTTTATTTAAAAAAAATTTTTTTTAAAAGGTTTTGAAAAAATTTAAAAAAAATTTTTTTTTAAATTTTTCGGGGGAACAAAATGTTCTAAAACGTCCAAAAATGGCCTTTTTGGGGGTTATTTTTTGTCATTTTTTCTCAAGGGTCGAAAAATTTTCTTCACAAAATCACTTTTGGGGCATGTATTTGGTATCTAAGATGCCCCAAATGATGTTATTATACCTCCCCGTGATACATGAGACACATTATGCATGTACTTACATGGTATAGTGTTTCCTTTTTATGCAAGTCACAGGAAACAAGCTACCCCATGTTATAACTCAACTCCAGTTTGGGGTCGAGATTTCAGAAACCAATGAAAGAGATTAAGAACGTGTCCTTGTTAATCCAAGCACGACACTCAACAGCAAACATAGTGGAATGTTTCATTGACATGCTGGCAGTGCACACGCACAAAGCTCACAGCGAGCATGTGAAACATTGTTGTTGTTAGATTCCACAGGCAAACTTTGACACGTTTTTGCCAGCTGCTTGATTGAATCGAAATTGTAATCTCGACCTCAACTAGAAGTTCGGTTATAACACGTGTCCGCGCGTTTCCTTGGACCAAGAAAAACAGGAAACACTATACTTTGATGTCATACCCCATCGGGTCGGTCATATACGACTGATTCATCGACCCGACAAGTATTTCTGCAGCTTATATTCTCAATTCTGTATGGTTTATGAGTGAATCTTGCTTATTCGACCACAAACCGTTGTGTCTGATACCACAGAGCAGCAATCATAGGTCCATAACAAGCACAGACTGTTGGATCGCATCGAAATGACGTAAACACCCTTCATAAGTGATGCAAACCAAGTCACAAAAGTGACTTGTCAATTAAACTTGCATTTTTTCGCGATTTTGCGCGTTTTTTAGGCAAATTTCGTAAAATTTCCGCGAACTTAAAACTTTAAAAAAAATTTTTTTCCCAACCCTGGGATAGGCTGTTGGATATCAAAATTTCAGGCCAACGCCTAAGCTGACGCAGACAAAACACCACCTCTTTCGGTGGCTGCTAGTTTGTCCCAGTGAGACGATTCTGTTTGTCTGTATGCTGCTTTCTGGGAGCACTTCCTATTTCATACAATAAAAACTTACAAATTGTAGCCAAAAGTTACAAGCAATTGTAAATTCACTTTCCACAATAATTTTGTATCCAGTCACAATTTTTTGTAGCTGGATACAATAGAGCTGAAAATGTTTCGATGGCACGATTTTCTTTCGCTTAGGCAACCATGAAAACGCATGTTTGATAAAATTAGTTTCCAATAAATTGCTTCTAGAGATGATAAACATTTTTTAAAAAATCGGGCCCGGGTCAAATACTGGATAAACAATCAAATTGTGTCGAGTTAGGACGGTCCCACCGGTGTGCACCCAGCTACAATTTTTCTCTTTCTTACAATGCGAGTTACAAAATTTTCTTTTTGTAGCTGGATACAATTGTACCCAGTCACAATTGTAACTTCTTACAATTGTATCACTCACAATTGTAACTGCGTGAAGTGACTTTTGTACCTGGGTACAAATTGTATCGTTTTTTTGTAAGAACTTACAATTTGTATGAAATAGAAAGTGCTCCCAGGTCAGGGTCATGGACATAAGTTAAATTAATTAATTTTGAACTTACGTAATTAATAACTTCAGTAAATCCATAAATGTGATTGATGCGTACAGTTACACAACATAAAGACAGTACTAGCACAACGAACCCTGCTTATAGTGACCCACCACAATAAGTCAGCTGTCAGGTCCCGAATTTTCACACGTGAATACGTTGGCGGGTATTAGCCAACTAACATACTGTACATTCCTATTTGGACCTGAACGATCAACCCAAGGAATGGACAGGACAGTGTGAACACGTTAACACTGCAAAGCTCAATTCGCACAATGTCCTGCAGCATTATGTCCAATCTCATTGACGTGTTGCAGGTTCTTGCCGTACGCGCTGAAGACGCACTTGACCCATAAGGCTCATATTGCGAACACAGACTGGTACAATCAGTTTCCTCTCCACGTGGTGAGTTACTTGAATGTGCATAATACTGAATGTGGTAATGTGTTTTCTGTTTTTTTTTCGTTTTCGCAGACAGACCGAGGCGCCTCTGGTAAATTTGCCTCGGAAAAGTCCATTGGGCCTATTTGGAAAAAAAAGCTTTTTTCGCGGCTCATGAACATTAAAATGCTTTTCATTACACCCAAAACCACACGAATGAGACCGACATACAGAAATATGTCCGGGCCTGCATATACGCCGTAACATTGACTGTTGCTTGTATGGTTTCTCGCTGAAAGCCCGTGCTTTCTCAGTTGGAGATCTTGTCCAGGACATGGGAGCTGGTCACGTAAAAAATGGAAAATTCATGTTCTTTCAGGGTCTGGCCTGTTGCAGCGACTCTCTTGTGACGTTCCACTACGAGCAATACGTAACTGAACGAAGGTATACGATCGCCGTAAAAGGAAAGGTGAAACGAGGTGAAACATTGATCAAGCATGGGTCGCTGGTGACGGGACGCTTCGTTCCCAGTGACAGACCGTCCCGCACACCTCGGGCGTGTGCCGGACGACGCGGTTTGTTTCACTTTCTTCCTCGATAACGCCTACAAGTAATTCTCTGGCGGTACACAAATGCGGGAAGCTCGAATTTGCTGTCCGTTTCGTTCTAAAACTTTTCTGGAGCTTCGAAATGAACACCACAACACCTTGATGAAGATTCTGAAACAACGCCGATATTGCCCATCAATATATTTCTGGGTATTATAAGGGCCAGGAGCTCAAATTTGATGTTCGTTTTATTTCTAGATGCTCGATATGAGAGCCACATGCAAAAGTCGGGCGGGACGCTGAAGCAGGCTGTTTTCCAAAGTTAACGGGGTACGAGCAACTTGTATTGCTCCCAAATGTCCGAAAAACGACTGGTTTATATGTAAACTGACCAAAATCTGGGTGCAATTGGCACCTAAGCAGGCAGAAAAACAGGTAGCTGAAGTCGCGCTAATCTGTTCTGGAAGTAAGCAAGTGCGGGAGCTTGTCTTTGACATCTACGTCGTCCAAGGGCCTTCTTGACCATAGACACAGTGAGGTATTGGTCGCACAATGACTTTATAAGAATTGGTCAATTTTTTTTCCTGACTCGTAAAGAGGGAAAGTGACGGGGCAATGACGTTGCGTTGCGTGATCGCACACAAAGCATGTAGTAAAGAGAATGTTTCAGACCTGCGGCAACGTGGTTATCTGCTAAATTATTTTTAGCTGAAAATGTTTTGTGAAAATCACAAATAGGACAGTGGTTAAGAGTGACTGAACTTGAAAATCAGGATTGATTTGATGAATTCTTATATGCCATTGTGCGACCAATAAGTGATGTGACTCCGATAGCACCTACAGTCAGTGCATCAACGGATGCACTAAAGTAGAATTTGATGTTCGTTTTTCCTGCTTCGATGCTTCTGGAGGGCACAACCACAACCTTTGACTGCCATGTGCAGCAGAGTTGTGACTGACAAGCAGTGTTGGAGCTGGGTGGGGATTGCGGAGGGTAGCCCCAGTCAGTGTTGGAGGTACTCTGAAGGGGGATACCTACTGTACCGGGCTTGGAGAGGGGGATACCTACTGTGCCAGAGCCGATGGCCTGGGGAGGGGTTATGTACTAAGTAGGTAAGAATGTGTGAATGTTAATGAAAACGTACCTAGATGTACTAAATCCGCCGCACGTAGCGCGCGATTTTTTGCCTATTTGGGGCGAAAATTACCAATTTTGAGCCATTTTGAGTCAAACACATCAATTTTGGGGTCGATTGTTGTTGACGATAGATAGATTGTTCCCAGAATTTGTTGACGATAGACAGATTAGCCAAAACTGTTGACGATAGACAGATGAAATCAAAAACTGTTGACGATAGATAGATGAATTTGGGGGGAGCCCCCACCCCCCAAGTACTACCCTGGGCGAGGGGGATACGTACTGTACTGGGGGGCTACCCCCCAAACCCCCCACCTCCAACACTGGCCCCAGTGTAGTTCCTGGTCGAGCGCGGCGGATAGTGTACCTACCCCTCTCCTTTTTTCCGTGCGGCGATTAGTGTACCTCCCTGGGGGAAGGGTGGACGACCCAAATTCAGGAAAAGTCACTTTTTGAGGTAGAAAATTTGACCGATTTTTGCCCCTTTTTGGAAAAAATTCTTCATAAAAAGGGTATATCGGCGACTTTAGACATCATTGACCAAAAAAATCACTCATTTTAGGCCTAAAAATGCCCATTTTAGGGCTAAAGATGCCGAGACGTGGCTACAGCAACAGGTGTGTAAGAATTCAGAGTGATACGGTATGGTCTTAGAGTGCAAAGCACGGCTGGGTTGCCTTTAGATACTAGCACGGGGCGGGGTGCCAACTTGAGGGGGGCGGTGGGTATTTCTAGGGTAGGTGCCAAAGCCAAGGTGGGGCCGGGGGTGCCTTTTGGTGTCCGTCTGGTACGAAAAGTGGGGGTGCCACTTTTTTTCAACAAACCCACATCAATACCTTCAACAGTCCGATAGAGACACTGATAATGAACCAGAACGCCAAAAAAGTAAGTGCAAGTTTGAAATTGACACGGATAATTGTTTCCTTTACGAATCAGGCACCGATGTTTTCTTAAAGATTTCTATCTCCTCTACTGAATTTTACGCAATTTTTCGATCAGCAATCTCTTTCGAATAGCTGTGGAGGAACTCGTTCTGTTGGTTCCAAAGTTTCGTGATGATCAATCAATTTGTTGTTTGTCACTTGCTCGCTGTTGATTGATACTGGTATCAATATTTTACGTGTGTGTGTGTCACCTTATGTATTTCCGCTGTTCATTCTTTCTCCAACCAACAGCTGTCCTGGCCTTTTCTGCATTCAGTGTTTGCCGTTCATCAAATCCACGGCACCGGTGGGGGGACCAATTTTAAACAAAGGGATTGCCAAATCGCGGACATTGGCATCGCAATAACCTTCCATTCATTCGTTTCATTCACTGATTGCTTTTGTCTCGACCTCAACTGATCAACTTCAATCTCCATTATCGTAATTTCCCAATCCTAATTATCATCATGGCCACATCAGTCTACATTCAACCGGGTGGTGGCGGTGCTGCTGCAGGAATGCAAGGCGGGGGTGGCGGCGCACCCGGAGGTTGGCCATCAGCATTTTTGGCTATGTTTCTTTTATAAATAATCTGAAAAAAGGATCATTACTTTCCGTTTCGTACGATAAGTACGGCTGCAGTCCGTTATAAACTTTATTCTGGCAGGCCCTGCCGGAATGGGCATACATATACACTAGACGGGACCCGTGCCTACGGCCCGGCTACAGCGCCGCGCCCGTGCCGTGCCACCCCCCCCGCCCGAAGACCCGTTAGCATACGCAAAGCTACCCGTGAAAATTGACCCGTCCGCACCTCCGAGGGAGGGGGCCACAGACATGTACATACATACGTCTTCCTGTTTTAGTAGTATAGATATGTGCAACTAATTTGGGTTATGGTAGCCCCATATCAAAATAAGGTTGCTTGGTTGGATGACTCAAAATTCGCGTTTCAGGTGGCGGCGGCTTGGTGTCGATGTACATGGCCACCGGACAAGTGACGGGAACCCCGTTGTCTGCATGCGAGTTCAGATTCTCATATTTTTTATCACCATTTTTTTAAATTCAAAACTTTTGAAACGTGTTTTCAGCTAGCTGCGCCGGTGGTGGTGTTGCAATTCCGTGTGGTCGATGTGCATGCTGCAGCCACTACAAGACTACCGGCGGAGTTGGTGTAGTCGGTTAGTGATATAACTATATTCATTGGCCATTAATTTTTAAAATCATATGCAAGCAAAATACTCAGGTATGTCGTCAGAAAGCGCTTTGAAAACGGCGATGCCTGGGATGGGTGAGTGCCCGCCACATGCATGGTTTACTTTTAAATGGGAACAGACAGTGTGAATATTACGCTGCATATTGCTTTACATTTCAGCTTCGGGAATGACAAGCGACTCCGGTGTGAAAACAGCGATGCCCGGAATGGGTGGGCAAAATACAGGATTTTTTTCTGCATTTTTGTTGACACTTGGTATGCAGACATTTCGTTAAACTGTTACACACACAATTTCTCAGCTCAAATGGGCGGCGGCGGCGGTAATTTGAAAACGGCCATGCCAGGAATGGGTAAGATTTTGTGAATGAAATTAGATTGAGATGGACATTGACTTCGTTTGGATGTTCAAATCTTCCATATTCTTGCAGCGTCAACAACGGGCGGCGTCAGTGGTCTAAACATGAAGACGGCCATGGCTGGTAAGAGGGAGTGGATTTACTTCTTTTTAATGACATTTACAACTTTTTCTTCTAATCCCCACAGCCCCGGCATCAACCAGTCAACCACAACAACAATTCTTCGGTGGCGGCCAAGGTGGCGCGGCGACGTCGGTGTACATGACACCCGGTGGATCGCTCGCTCAGGCACAAACAAAGCCAGGTACCGTAACCCTGCTATCGTAATACCGTAATTCTACCGTATATACATAGCGTCTGATTTTCAAGGTGGTGGCGTCGGCGGCACAGGAACAACGTCGATGTACATGGGACCGAAATAAAAAACTACAAACAAGAACAACGAAAAAAGTATAAATTGTGAAACCAAATATTGATTTATGTGGCTCCAATCAAATTTTAGGAAATATTTTCACGAGTACT
>JASAMV010001007.1:0-17085 GCA_030248065.1 Rhynchonema sp. JSB1_4
AGACATGGCAGCGCTGGAGAAGGACTACGAAGAAATCGGTTCGATTTTCTCTTAATTTTCATTTGATTTCTTTTCGTTTATCAAATTTTTCTTTATAATTCAGGCATCGACGATGACTATGACGAGGACGCATCGACCGGCTATGGGTCGACGGGCTACGATAGTCGTCGCTCGACGGCCCCTAACACGCGCAACACGCGACGCACGCGTACACGTGGCGACACGCGTGGCTCGACACGCGGTGACACGCGTGGCACGCGCTCGTCTTACAGTCGTGATTAGAAATAGTGACGTGGTTTGGAGAGCAAGTCAGATGAATCCAGGTCCGACATTCATATCCCCGTCTTTATTTTTTAATTAGCAATGAAGTGTTTATTGTCCGTGTACGCATTTATCTTCTGCTCTCATGCCCATGAACGAGAACCAAATCTTTTGCAGGCCAATTGTTCCCTAAGCTCAAAGCGTTTTGTATTGTCTCAAATTGTATATCAATATCGTTTGTGTTGCAGAATTTGAGATTACCAAACTTGTACGAACTCAACCCTTGTTCAGCTTCTATTCGTGTTGTTGTTCGATCGGCTAATATATTCATAATTGTCTAACTTCATGTCAATAAATTACACATGGCTCGTTGGCGAAGGTAAAGTGCCGAATATTGTTCGGGTCCAACAATTATCTAATCCAAACAGAATTTCTAAGCGTGACATGTCACGCAGACATGTTAAGGTTTGGTTGCTAGGCACGCCAGCAGATACCACAAATTTGTTAATTGGTCAAAAGTATGCACGCATATGTAGTGTGGCGGTCTCGCCTCCCCTGGTGTTTATCAGAATATACAAATTTGGAACTTTGCACCCACGTATACAAGTATATCACCAAGTGCACAGCGAGCCATGCAATCCGTCAACCCAACTACACCCGGATACGCGCGATCGGTAAGAAATATAATAGATTGATTAACTTATTTCATTTCAAAGAAAAAACTGAAACCAATACGCCGGCTAAAATTTGTGGCCATTTTCAGCGCGAGGTTATTTCCATCCACGTCGGCCAGGCGGGCGTCCAAATCGGCAACGCTTGCTGGGAGTTGTACTGTCTGGAACATGGTTTGTCGAGTTGTATTTGTCTTTCTTAAACGAAATTAATTTAAACCGCTCAACTTTGTTAAACGAAATCTTATGCTCTTTGTAGATTTTAAAATGCTCCTTTAGGCATTCAACCGGATGGCCAGATGCCCAGTGACGAGTCATTCGGCGTGGAGGACTCGAGCTACAACACGTTCTTTGCTGAAACGTCGTCCGGCAAACACGTGCCGCGCGCGATATTTATCGATCTGGAACCGATTCCGATTGGTGGAGGCAAAAAATAAAATTGGTATGAAAGTCAAGAGAAACTCCGCATATTTTCAGACGAAGTGCGAACGGGCACGTACAGACAGTTGTTCCATCCCGAGCAGTTGTTGACGGGCAAGGAGGATGCTGCCAACTGCTATGCACGAGGCCGGTACACGATCGGGCGGGAAATGATCGATGTTGGTGATGTTTCATTGTTCCCTGTGTTTTTGTCTTTTTTACTTTTGTTAAACGGTGTGCCGAACGTCACCTTTCCCGCCTTTTTCTTCGGGTGAAAATGATATACGCGTGTTGATAGGGTGTTCGGAAGCGCCGCGAATCAAGGGGAGTCGAATGAAACATCGGCGCCAACTTCGGGTCGATATTACACTTGGTGATCGCATGTGATCGGATCGGATTGGAGTACTCAATCACATCGATGTGATTACCTAGACCGATCCCATCAATGTGACAACCAAGACCGATCCGACCACATCAATGTGATGTGACTACCTACACCGATCCGATCACATCAATGTGATGTGACTACCTACACCAAACCGATCACATCAATGTGATGTGACTACCTACACCGATCCGATCACATCAATGTGATGTGACTACCTGCACCGATCCGATCACATAAATGTGATGTGACTACCTAAACCGATCCGATCACATCAATGTGATGTGACTACCTAGACCGATCCGATGACATCAATGTGATGTGACTACCTGCACCGATCCGATCACATAAATGTGATGTGACTACCTAGACCGATCCGATCACATCAATGTGATGTGACCACCTGCACCGATCCGATCACATCAATGTGATGTGACTACCTAGACCGATCCGATGACATCAATGTGATGTGACCACCTGCACCGATCCGATCACATCAATGTGATGTGACTACCTAGACCGATCCGATTCCATCAGTCTGATGTGAAAGCTTCCGCAGGTTTGCATGGATCGAATCCGACGTCTGACCGAGCCATGTAAAGGACTACAGGGGTTCGTCGTGTTCCACTCGTTCGGCGGTGGTACAGGGTCTGGCTTTACGTCGTTGCTGATGGAACGACTCTCGATCGATTACGGCAAGAAGGCAAAGTTGGAGATCGTAATCTATCCGGCACCACAGGTTCTATTTTCTACAGGCTTATAAGTCCGACTGGTGAAAATATCACTACCAAAGCTCGATAATGAAAACTTCCGGGCCAGGTAGGTATGCACTTGCGCTGGCATCGCGGGTGGGGTGGGTCGGGTTTGGTCTGGCTCTGACTTGGCATACAATATTTTTGCTCATTTACAAAATGTGAAACACCAGCATGGCTGTTTAGCACACACGCGTGTCATGCCTACGTAGTGTGAATACACATAATATGTCCAGTTGGATAGGTCTCACTGGCCGGGGGTGGAATATACCTATAGGTTCAAAAGCGTCTGATGCCAAATTGCAGTTTGTGTGTTACGTTAAATTCGTCGAACCACAGTTTAGTGGGTAGAGAACGGGTCATGTTACCCGACGGTTGTGGGTTCGAATCCTCCTGGTTCGCAATTATCTTTTCGCTGCTATTGTTGTCGATGCAACGTCTGATGCCAAGTGAAGGTCAATACCCCAATCCGGACCCGGACGCCAGCGAAGTGCACGCCGCGAACAATACTTTCTCAATCCGTGACAGCGATGGGCATGATAGCAAATATGCGAGTGGAACGTTTCAGGGCGGACTTAGGTAGAACACGGAATCTGGAATCCGGAAATATTTACATGCAAAAAAATAATCTATTTCCGGATGCGGAACACCTCCTGCGTTTTCCGGAAATATTTCCGGATTCCGGTTTCCGGACGAAATTTTGGTTTTGCGTTTTCCGGAAATATTTCCGGAAAACGCAAAAATAAAAAAGTCATCCGAAAATATTTCCGGATTCCGGATTCCGTGTTCTACCTAAGTCCGCCCTCAATTATTGCTCAAATGTGTATGTCGCTCGCCGGCGCAGAAAATAGCTACCTTGGTTGGTGTCTCTGCCCAGGTGTCGACGGCCATGGTCGAGCCGTACAACTCGATTCTGATGACGCACACCACGCTGGAGCATTCGGACTGTTCGTTTATGGTTGGTTTGCGCGTGATTTTTTGGGAAAACCATGAAAAAATGTCGCATCTTATGTCAGGTCGACAACGAGGCCATTTACGACATCTGTCGCCGTAATCTCGATCTGCCACGTCCGACATACACGAATCTGAATCGCATAATTGCGCAGATCGTAAGCTCGATCACGGCGTCGCTGCGATTCGATGGCGCTCTGAACGTGGATCTCACTGAGTTTCAGGTTTTCTGATCTTCATGCCAATCGATGCTTTGAACACAACCTAATCTGCCTCGTAGTCTGCAGACGAACCTTGTGCCGTACCCACGCATTCATTTTCCGCTGGCCACTTACGCGCCACTGCTGTCGGCTGAGAAGGCGTACCACGAGCAGATTAAGTCAGTTTCTAGTATATTGTCAACATGCCTAAATCTTCATCAACACCTGCTGTATTCGACATTTAGCATCAACGATATCACGCACAGCTGCTTTGAGCCCGGCAATCAGATGGTCAAGTGTGATCCGAGACATGGAAAATACATGGTGCGGTTAGGGAACCTAAAGTTATATTTTTTGACATCGACGACATTTTAATGGGCATGATAACAACAGCAACGCATACCGCTTTTTGTGGTATCTCACGACCCGATGTAACTACATGGGGTGTGAGGTGTGACTGCTGTATACAACGGTGACATCGTGACTGCCTGATGTTTCACCAGTTATATATAACCAACCCAGCTACTGCACAGGCTGTGTGTCTGCTGTACCGCGGTGACATTGTGCCGAAGGACGTGAACGCCGCGATCGCCGCCGTCAAGACGAAACGAACGATTCAGTTTGTGGATTGGTGTCCGACCGGATTCAAAGTTGGCATCAACTATCAGCCACCCACCGTTGTGCCTGGTTGGTCGTTATTTCTCAGATTTTGTGCCGTCTGATGATAAGTTTTGAAAAACAAAATTTTTACATTGAGTTCCATCCCGACAATAAGCCTCGGCTGGGCTTGTTTGGAAGATTTCGGAGTAAGCCTTCCCGGTACTAATTTGGAAAAAATTTTTTTCCAAAATCTGAAAACAGGCGCTTAGTCGATATTCCCAAGCATGGACTTTGTAGGCGGTGATCTGGCCAAAGTGACGCGCGCCGTGTGCATGTTGTCGAACACAACAGCCATCGCCGAAGCCTGGGCACGATTGGACTACAAATTCGATCTCATGTACGCCAAACGTGCCTTTGTGCACTGGTATGTCGGTGAAGGTTGGGGTACACGCCGTTGATGTTTCACTCGCGGTTGCACGGTAACCATGTTTCTCATCATTTTGCCTTTCAATTTCAGGCATGGAGGAGGGCGAATTCGCCGAAGCGCGCGAGGACATGGCAGCGCTGGAGAAGGATTATGAAGAAATCGGGCTGAACGACGACGACGCTGAGTCGTATGCGTATGGATCGAGCTACGGATCGGGCTCGCGTAGAACAACTGGTTGGTCACATGAGAATGGCAGTGGGTCAAGTTTCCTGAATGTAAACTTACAATATGTTTAACATCATGCATCCGGAGTATGTATCAATAGATTCTATCAATATTGATGTTTCAGCAACCTCCCGACGGTCACGCGACAGCAGGAATTGAAGTATGCACACGCTTCTCTCAGACTGGGTTGAATCACAGTGACAAAATACCTGACCGAGGCGTTAATATTTTGCAGACGTTTGCATTTTTACGAACAACCTTTTTTTTAGCAATCGTCTTGAAATTTCTTATCCAAACCATAGTTTTTTTTATCTAATGTTTGTTCAATCACTTGCTCCACTTTGGCCACCAGTTTGTAATTTTTAAATTTTTCCCCAACCCAATTCCGACATCTCTGTAGCGTGCCATTGGTCCGTCAATTTGCCTTTCACAAATTATTTGGTGATCTGTCCGTTATGTTTTCCGTTCGATTTCCCCAGTATGGGTGATATTTTCGAAACGGTGTAAAGGACAGTGGGGTAATTCGGGGGAAACCCCGTTGCCCCCCTATCCTAACCCCCGAACCCTTTGGTTACATTGCCCCCACAACCCCCACCCCCCCCCCTCCCCCCCGTCCCACAAACCCCCCCCCAAAAAAAATTCCCCCTCCCCCCCCCCCCCCCCCAACACCGAACTTTACACCGACTTTTACGCCCAACTAACCTTTATACCGTTTCGAAAATTCCACCCTATGTATATTTGTTGTCCAACGAACACTTTTAGTCACACAGGGGAGCGCATAACCAGCTTCAAGCTTGTTTCGAGGGCAGGATACAGTAATTACTTACATAGGCAATGCTGGGTGTGTGGGAACAAATTTTTTTTGTAAGTACAATGTCGCCTGGTATTAACTGCAATGCAAGTACAAAGCAAAGTTTCCAATAATTCAAATTCGCCCAGCATCCAATCTCGTGGCAGTAGTTGTCGTGCTGGTCTTGCCGCTGCTTAGTCTCCTCACGGCGTCCTCATACGAAGGAAGGTCGCTCTCTTTGTTCAATGAATCCAAGGCTGTTGATGACGTGGACTGTTGTTGTTGCATCACCTGGTCGTAGGTTGGAGGCAGGGGATCTAGTGTGATTGTGTGACCAGTGCCGCCCGAACCAGACGCTGATCTGAAATAACGAGAAAATATAGCCGTCATAAAAATGAAAACAATTGGTCATCATGATGAATTGCTACGATCGAGATGATATTATTGCAGCTCCGGCTAACACTATTGTGGTTGACTCAATTTTCCTGAGATTTGCGTGAACACAGCAGCTGGGTGGGTTTGGCTGGGTGTCTGCCATGCAGCAATTGTCGTATGCGTGCAAACAGTGGCTCGACGACCAGGATGGAGTCGCTACACATTTGGACAGTGGGAGCAGCTGGTGCCAGCCGACGGACAACAGACGCTCTATTGCGCTTGCACGAAACACGGGCAGTTGCGTTGACACCATTGGTAAAAGCCAAATTTCTATCATCTTCCCATGCGCCCAAACCTGTACGCCAATCCCCCTCTTGTATGCAGTCGTTCGGATCGTTTCAAGTGCAGCCTCAATCGAAAGGCGTATACCAAATTGTAGGTGCCGAGGACCTGTTCGCATACACCCAAAGTGATCAACAATTGCACACTTGTGTTCGTTGGTGTCATGATTAACGAATCGAAGAACGCAATGAACACCCATGCTGCAAGTATATGCAAACAGTGAAACATCATCAGTTCAAGATACATAACAGGTCGCGATGAAGTGCTATGGCCGGCGTGCACCTTGCTGGCATACGGTTCGGGTTGGGCTTTATTACAGTGGTCAACTCAAGCTGTCAAATCTCTTCGTCAACTCACCTTTGTAGGGTCGTCGAACCCCCGAACAGGGTTGGGCAAAAAAAAAGGTTTTTGAAAAAAATTTTTAAAAAAAAAATTTTTTTTTTAAATTTTTCGGGGGAACAAAATGTTCTAAAACGTCCAAAAATGGCCTTTTTGGGGGTTATTTTTTGTCATTTTTTCTCAAGGGTCGAAAAATTTTCTTCACAAAATCACTTTTGGGGCATGTATTTGGTATCTAAGATGCCCCAAATGATGTTATTATACCTCCCCGTGATACATGAGACACAGTATGCATGTACTTACATGGTACTTTGATGTCATACCCCATCGGGTCGGTCATATACGACTGATTCAGCGACCCGACAAATATTTCTGCAGCTTATATTCTCAATTCTGTATGGTTTATGAGTGAATCTTGCTTATTCGACCACAAACCGTTGTGTCTGATACCACAGAGCAGCAATCATAGGTCCATAACAAGCACAGACTGTTGGATCGCATCGAAATGACGTAAACACCCTTCATAAGTGATGCAAACCAAGTCACAAAAGTGACTTGTCAATTAAAGTTGCATTTTTTCTCGATTTTGCGCGTTTTTTAGGCAAATTTGGTAAAATTTCCCCAATCCGAGACTTTAAAAAAAAACTTGTTTAAAAAAATTTTTTTTCCAACCCTGCCCCCGAATACCACGTATAATTTCTCGCGCTCACCCGGGGCCGCTGTGAGTTGACGAAGTGATTTGACCACTTGAGTTGACCAGGGTTTAGCCATATGTTTTCTCTCTCTTTGCTACTCTCAGTTGTTCCAAATGTCTCAAAAAGCCTGAAAAGTCATAAAGTTAAAAAATGTCTCAAAAGTCGGACTGCTGGTGTAGTGCACAAAAGTCGCGCACCAAAACGAATGACTGGCATCAAACACCTCAAATATCTTTTATACCTTTGAAGTTTATACACGCACCTTTATCATGACTTTTGAGACTTTCGTACCTTTCGAACCTTTGAGACATTTGAGACTTTTGAGACCCTTGAGGCTTCCGAGATTTTTTGCCGATGTGAAAGTCAAACCAGTGCTCCCACCAAATCTGATCAGGATATGCCAGCAGGGTGTCCATCCGCCTAGTGTAATAAAATAAAAACAGCCAAAGCAGCACGAATGAATCACTAACTGCAACTCAACAACATGAGATCGAACGCTTTCCATCCAACGTAGAATTTGAGCACCCACGCCGATTGATTGGTGACCAAGGTGGATAGTTGATGGATTGCGAATGCGCCGCCGCAAATCACAAACGGACTAACGGCGCCGAGAATGAACATCCACGAGGTGGACGTGTAGGGAAGGGGCGAGTCGCGAACAATCATGATCACCTACAAATGGATGAAAATGATCTGGGGCAGCAATGAGTTTTGACCGTGTTTTGGCCAGTTTTCACAGACTGGTTGATCGGGTGTGTCGTCGATGCGAACGCCTTTAACCTATTGTCAGACGTCGCCGCTGTCTTTGTCACCTCGTTGCGCGTTTGTGTGAGTTACATAATTCTGGCTATTGGGCCTCTGGCCAACTAACTTCCAAAAATCACCACAAGCAGATAGTGTTGCTCGCGTGAAACATCACGAATTCGTATTCGCCCTATGCAGCAGACACAAATTTCAAATCCGTCAAATCAAGGCATACCCACAGAAACGGGTACAATTTTAGACTGAAAGTAGTGCACGCGATATTTTAGTCGTGCGCGAGCGCCTGCCTTTTGTACTCAGGAAGTTGCCTGCGCACGCGCGTACCCTTCGATTTTCAGCCGCTAGAATGGCACCCGGTACCGTACATACGTAGCATATAACGAACCAACGCAATCATGAACAACTGCGCCAGTATGAGCACCCATTCGATGGTGCATAACATTCGCATCGACATTGATAGCGTTCGGTGTTGTTGTTGTTGTTGCTGTTGGTTATCGTTGACGCAGTAGACATGTGATGACACGCAACCGCAGTAGACCGGCCGGGACGGGTCGTGAGCGTAGATGTAGGTGGGAAGCGAGGCGCGCAGCTCGCGGGGCACCGACCAGTCCATATTATTAATTGCGGGCAAGATTCGAATGGGAAAGGGGGAAGATTGGTAGGTACATGTCTGAAAAACCATGGGCGAAATCACACTTGGTGATCGGTCTGGTAATTGGTCCAGTCGTTACGCATAGAGATTTACTGACGTCACTAATTTCGACCAGCGTAAAGGGTTTTTTGCTGTTTGGCAACAAGTTTTACGCTGGTCGAAATGTGAGTGGCATCATCAAATCTCGAAATACCCTTAAAAATGCGAAAGTCATGCGACCACAAGACTGGACCGATCAGCGATCACAATTTTGATTTTGTTCTGCGATCAGCAAAATTCGGCTTGTATGTATGACAAACCATGAATGCACATGAAGCGAGAGAGAGAGAGAGCGCGCATCAAGAAAATTGAACGGACTGGAATTGTACGTTCATTGTAGTACCGGGTTATTATGCAGCGGAACTTGGTGCTAGACGCCCACGAATTTAGACGTTTTGATCGTAACGTTATATCTGGCACACTTCAGCAACAAAGTTATTGTACTTGACACAACTGGTAAAGCAAGCCAAGGCATGTTTTTGCTGTAAATATATTTCAGCAGCAACTTTGAATGGCTCAGTCAACAGAGTTCGCATCGCAAGCAAAGGTGCGTTGCTTTTTTGTTAGTTTGTAAATGTTTGGAGCAGGTATGCAGGATGCTCAAATAAAAAATCAAATGTCAAGTCACGAGTGTGTAACATTGCCGAAGTTATGAAAAACGCGAAAATGCAGATCTCGGCGATGAGAAATGTTCATTTTAACCGCGCAAAAATACTGAAGAAACATTATTTCGCTCGAAATTCGCTGATCTTGATTGCACGCGTGAAATAGCAACCAAAATTACACAAAACAACACAAGTCGAAAATAACACACTATTTCTTTTTCAACACACCACATGTGGCCTTGCATTCTATTTATCCAATCAGTGAAATAATAAAACGTAAACCGGTTGTGGGCATCTAATGCAATGTATATACCTCGTGCAAACGAATATTTTTTGTTTGACAATAAACAACTTTGTTTTTATCACCACACGGTGGGTGATCATGTAAACACTGAACAACATCGATAATAGTGAATAACAACAGAATATTTTTGAAAGGGAGCCAGTATGGGTATGGCTGTGATAAAACATCCAGCGAACACATAAGTTAACTTTGTTGGAATTCAAATAAATATTTGCTAAATATGGATTTTTAACCTGCTCATGCATATCAAGCAGAACTTTATAACTGATTTCCAAAAACTGACTTTTCTGCGTTAAAAAAATAAAAAATGAGCCCGCCGATAATAAAATCGCAGCCAACAAAGGTTATTGACCGAGTGAATTAATTTTGAAAATTGAAATGCATGTATCTCCCGAACAAACACGTTCATACCAATTCAAAAACATTATCTAGGCCAGCACTTCCGTTGAAGGTGAATGTGACTTGGGCTCCTCGTGTCAAAAACAAGCTTTGATAAAGTAAAAACAACACAAAAAGTGCAAATCACGATCACGACAAGTAACTATTGCCTGCCGGAGTTTTCCATATATACAGCCTCCGAATGGAGAGCTCTCAGCCCTCCGAGCTCTCTATTCAGAAACGTTTGAGGTTCTATTTGGGGTAAAAGGTTCCAAAGCGATTGTGATAACACGCAATAACGTTATGATTACCAGTTGTTTTAAAAACCTACACAGGTACCTCGAGGGGTCGATTCGGAAACGTTTCCGAATAGAGCCCCTGGGGCTTTATATGGAAAACCGCAGCATTATGCAATATTACATTTTAATAAAATTAAATGTTCGAGCATGACATATAAGTTGTGATTGCATAACAACTTCCCCCGCTTGCGTCTTACGTCAATAACGCCGCACATTATTACTCTTAACACGAACAGAATTTGGGCGTTTAGCTCGGCTGGAACTCTGCTATTAAAAAAACAGCAACATGCATTGGCATTATTTTTCTACTTACTTCACTGCGCTTCACACCACAACACATGTGCTAAACATGCGCTTTTAAATTTTTGCAAATTTTCACCGATTGCAGAACTGGCATGCATGCGTGCGAGGCTGGCAGTAGTGATACTTGAAATAAAGTGTCGGGGAAGAGCAGCTAATAAACAGAGAGAAATGTTAGTGTCGTACCGAAAGCAGCTCTCCAAACAAAAGTTCAGAACATGCATTACAGCCCCTTTCTGTTAACTGATCGGATCTAATGTTCTTCGATCCTCAGTTCGGTGCAATCATAACAGGTTTACCAAGGCTTTCCATGTACTTCCAAGGCTGTCATTTTCGTACTACAGGCCCTCACCAATGTCATACATACGTGACATGTGTGCACTTCTGTTAAATATGCGCGCCAAAGCTCTTCATTATTCTCTCCTTTCATTCATGAAGTTTTTATGCATGTACATGCATAATCGTTCGTTTTGCACAAAATGGATTCTTTGAAATAAGGTGTCTATCACAAAAATTGTTGTGTTTTTGTTGCGTCTGTTTTTTCATGTTCATGAAGTTCACGTTCATGAACTTGTATGTGCAGTTTTGTGATGGTCTGCTAGTTTTTCATCTGTCTTCTCGGGCTCGGTTTCGGTATACGTGGTTATGTCCTGAGTTTGACAAAACTTTGAAAATGGGAGTTTTGCTTGTTTAAAATCAACAAACAAGTAAAATCAGCTCTGAATTCTTTTAAATCAGCATTGTTTTTATATTTCAGAATAGAATAAACAAAAATAATCAAAACAATGAGATACAAACTGTCAGCGTGGTTGTGCGTGTCTGTCACTTGGCTGTTAGATCTGACCGGTTGGTTTTTGACGGTGCTTCTTATTGCCAAGACATGTGCAAAAGTCGAGAGTCACTTTGCCGGCATCCGGTTCACAGTTGGTCGAGGTCAGTGTTGACTTTGACTTTGGCATCAAAATGTTTCATGTACATATGTATATAAACACACGCATTCGTGAAATCTCAGCCAGCTGCTCATGTGTGTCTATATGCATGTGCCAAACTGGTTTGGTGCTGCTTCACAGGGGTGTGAAATGCTCAAAAGTCAGGTCAAGGCAAGGTCACCCCACCCTCGCCGGTAAAGGGCGGTGCCGCGGATGGAAGTCCATGGACGTGACCTTGTCCCAACAACCCCACATACTTATATGACCCCCCCATTCAGCCAGTCAGGCGCAACTGCCCCTGTTCGATCCGGACAATTGTCACAACATGTGTTTCGAGTCAGCGTCGTGTCCCGATAACGCCGCATGTATGCCGGTCACGGGCACATCACGTTGTGGCGTCTGTGTGTGCACGTTCGGCTTCGAACCGGTCAATGGACTGTGTGAACGGAGTTGGTGTGACATCATAATTTTTTCGTGGTGTTTAGTTTTTGAGTGAAGGAGTCCAGCATACGCTCTTGGCTATATGGTCGCAAGCCGGAAATCAGGACTATAAATATTTAGGTACTTGAAATATCTTACTGTATGCTCAAGCCACCCCTCACCCGGAATGAGTTGGACTTACATACAGTAGGTACATTACATTATAGTTGAAGGAAAATGCCAATGTAAATCCTCTCTGGGCTTATTTGGGACATGCCTCGGATTTCAGTTCTCAGAAATAAAATAATTTTTCAAATAAGCGCCCCCACTATGTATAAACATGAAAATGACCAAAGATCGGGACTTATTGAAAAAATCTTCCGAATAAACCTCCACTCCATTGAAGATTTATTCGGAGGGGACTTGTTTGGAATTCTCCCTGTCCTGAACGGAGTCAATTCAAATTCAACGTTGCAGCCGATTTTTTATGCTTTTTCCATGTTTACTTGCATCCGCAGAACTCAGTCGTCACACCGGCCGACCGCTACCGCCCTCGGCCACGTCATCAAGCGAAGCAGTAGTGGACCCTCAAAACACACCCGAAGGCGCACAACCAACAATTGCCGTGCTCGTACGGGAGGAGCCACCAACGTTAGTTGCATCGTCGCTCATTACGGCAGTTTAGGTTTTTTGGACCAAGACGTGCAGTTAGGCTGAGGCTCAGGCCTACACTTATGTATAGGCTGAGGCCAGGCTGCCATTCCAGGCTGACCTAGGCAAGCCGAAGCCTTACAGAGCAAGCCATACAGTAGCTAAAACCCAAACAACCATTGGGGCGAGCTTTACCAGTACACCCGGGCGTTAATGTCAACGAATCAGACAGTGAAACATTTGCTCCAATTTCCAGTCCGCCACCCACCGCGACAACCACAGTCACAGAACCGCTGCCTCCAGGTGGCCCCCCTGAAGAATCAGACAAACCTGAGCAGAACACAGCCGATTTCGCGCTCGATCCCGAGCCAGACAGGGAGTGGGCCGAACAAGAGCCGTGGGTGTGCGGCGAACCGAGCCCGGAATGCGGGATCACGACTGTAGGCGGTGACGACAATGCAAATGTGTTCACGCTTCAAACTGGAACTGTGGATGAGAGTGAGCGCGCGGGTGATCTCAAAAATAAGGACCAGCGCCAGATAGAAACAACTTTCTTTGCATATTCGGTCACTGCTTTGGCCAAGTGCTGGATCCGCCGACACTGGTTGCTAAGGTTACACGTCCAGTGGGTGTATGCATATTGTATGTAAACATATGATGGAACAGCAGTAAGTCTTGCCACCTCATTCGGTTCTGGTTTCACAGACGGGCGCGGTGCACCAGGACATCGTCAGCGTGAGTTTACCAGACGGCCTGGACCTTAGCTCACTTGACATATAATCTAAGTCAGGTGACAAGCCGCCTCCTGCGCAGATATCGACGACATGTGCGTCTATATCACAATATACAACTGAGAGCCATGCCGGCTTCTTTATTTTTATTGGTGTACCTGTACGGCTGCGATCAGATAAATGCGGAATTGAATATTTCTGCTTTCCGCATTCCGCGTTCATCTGGTCAACAACTAATGGGTGATAATAATATGATGATCACTTCCAGCGTGCTGACCTCAAATGATGCGTGTTAACGCAAACAGCGCAACTGAGATGTTTAACCAAAGGCATAAGAATACTTGCAGTAACTTGACATTCCGCAAATAGGTCATCATGCGGAATACGGAATGCAGAAATTTACCATTCCGCATTTATCCATAATATCACAGCCTGATTTCCCTACTCGCACGCACGCAGAATGTCGCAACAGTACGGTGTTTGCCGGTTCGATCAAATGTCCGAACATGCAAGGCGGCGCATCGTGTGTCGGCGAGTGTTTCGAGGCCGAACCAGGTCTCACATACTGCATGTGTCCGTATCAGCGTACGACACCCAGCTGTCACGTGATCAAGAGGGGCACCTGTCAGGACACTGAAGGTTGTGGTGGCAATATTATTGGCATTTGTGATCAGGAGCTTTTCATTCTGGTGTCGCGCTTCGAACGATGTTCAGGTGTGGCGCCAAACCAAGCGCCCTCAATGTAGCTGCTCTCATTCATCTTTGTTGTTGATCTTCGGAAGTCACTGAATACCTCCAGTGTAACACGGGCGGCGACATCAAACTCGATGATCTGTCCCGTGCGTATATAGTTGCCTTGGACACTGTTACCTGATGTCCATGTGCATTATATGCCTTTTAAAGGTCAATATGGTAAAAATAAATTGTGGCCATTAAAATAAAAAAAGTCACGTGATCAGGACAAGACCGCGCACCGATCACCACGAGTTCGATGTCGCCCGTTTGAGAGTTCGAAAGCGTATCCCTTCGACCTGCTTTCATTCATACAGTGTATGGTCAACGTACTCGGTCGACAATTTACGTTGACGACCAAACAATTAGCCGTTCATCTTTGTGCCTAGGCCGGTCACCGGCAGCGTCATTCGTCGGCAAACGCTATCGCCATCGCCGACATCGTCACACGGGTTCGGTGTACGCGCGCCATTTTGTGCCCAGCATCGCGCACTGCATGAGGCTGTGCGAATGGGCCGGATTCAGCAGGTATATCGATGGCCATGGGAGAATTTTGGCCGCAATGTACGTATCAAAAGCCGCGGTGATAGGATTTCGGTCTGTCACGTGACTATTCTGATATCATAGGGATTTCAAGAAGCTAGAAGATGCATCAGACCAGCTTTGAAAGTCCAACTAAGAGGAATGTCAAACTTGGTGATCGGATCGTATAGGAACGGACCTGCCCAGGTTACGTGAGATTTTTCAATGAAAAAACCATTGAAATTTTTATTGTCGTAGCTTTCGTCCGGTGCAAAAGGAACAACTTTTGCGCTGGTCGAAATAAGCGGTACGAAAAACTTCTTGATTGTATTTGATTAAAAAATCTGACGTGATCATGCGATCGGATCCTATATCGATCTACATATGTTGTTCTCGTTCGTGTTGCACTGTCTAACCATAGACACAGTTGCGTTGACAACTTTGATGTAAGTCGGCGGGCAGTTCAACTCAGCGCTTTCCCTTGGGTGTCGTGCCCGCTGACATCCTAAAACAAAACTAATTTTCTTTCAGTTGTCGATCGTTTAATTACGGCACGCTCAACGGTCGCAAAGTGTGTGAATTATTGAGTGTGAACGCTAATGCCGATTCTCCACTGCACAAGTGGCTGGTCGACGATAAGGGATGGACTTATGTTATACCTGTGTAATATTATACGTGACTTTGCGTAGTTTTGAAAACATTTCTGTGTATTTCGGCGATTTCTACGCGCTTATCAACTGCATGTGAATACACGCACGTGCAAATAAAATGATGAAAAACAGAATGATGATGTTCGTTTTTATGTTTTTGAAATGAACACGACGCAGCACACTTTTTGTGACGTGCTTCATTCTATGTATCTCGTGCACACCCACGGTTCCACGCGCACTGTTCGCGTGAACATCTGGATCTACAGATAATACACGTTATCAGCTTTTCGGGAAACTTGAAAAAAACTGGCGCCTATCAAAAAAAGTGTGAAAACATGCAAAAACCGGGTGTTGATACACGTTCACAGTTGTAATCGGGATAAATGTGCATATGTGTGGCAGCAAAAGGTCGCACCGGCCGATCAGAAACTGATTCACTTCACAAGTCCATCTATCAGCTTCATAATCCCGATTTAGTTTCCACACGCAAATTTATTGCGCGAAACCGTCATCCAACAAACCGAAATGCACTGCCCATTCATCTTGATTGTCGTCCTGTTGCACACTTCATTCACTCGTGGTTGTCGATCGACGTTCAACAATATCGATCCCTGTTTCCTGGAAAGTCGCCAATTTCGAGCCAACGAACCGTGCGCCGGCGGAGAGGGCACAATCAGTGAGTTTACTTTGTAGACAAAAAAAAACGTTTCGTTGATTAGCAACATACAGGGTCTACAGGTATATAAAGGCAAACTACGTCAACACGAGCACGATTTCGCAGCTGGCAGAATAGTGAAACATTCTGACGTGGCTGCTGATTTGGGAAAGTTACACGTTGAAGAATAGAAAGTGGAGCATGATGATTTTCTCTTCTCCCTTATTCGTTTCGGATACATACCACCCTTCCGAAATCGGGCTCGTGTTGGCGTAGTTTGCCTATACGTATGTAGACGCAGCGCAAATCTCTGTTTCCGACCATAGTGCGTGGGATCTCTGGGTTTGCAAGCAAAGCACTTTGGTGTGATTCCCGCAGCAACACTATTACCATGTTGATGCAATGTTGTGGAGATAGAACTGTAAGCTCCCGTTGACAGCGTTGTCAAGATGCGCAGTCCGGACTTTACAGCGCGGAATCTGATTGATCTCCCAACAACCTTCAAGCTTCACTGAGTTCGGTATCAACTTTGCTGGCGCAGATTGGGCATGGTCTTTTGACTCCCCTGTCCCCTGCACCGAATAAATGAACAACTTTTTCGTTATGGTTGAAATTAGTGCGCCAACTCTATCACTAACTACAGCTCATCCAGAATTTGTCCAAATCCATGTCAAGTCTATCTACTGTATGCCAGTAAGGTTGATACGGCTCTACGTGTGTTTGATCAATCGTCAAACAGAGTGAACAGCATTGACCTAACCAAAACCGGAGCGAGTGTAGTAGGACTTTCAGGCGCTTTCTGATCGCACAGTAGAATGCGACTGGTTGGCTTCAGCAGTGTACATCACTCGGTGGAACAGAATGTTGTTGGGAGCCAGGTGCTAAAAATCGATAATTAATGCGTCTTATTGTCATGTTTTAGCTGGCTGTCCGTGTCTACGTGAAGATCTGACGAAGCCATGCTTGTAACGCGATGCAAAATTGAAATCTTTGTGGCTTCATGTGCGAACTGATCGATTGAAA
>JASAMV010001008.1:0-22792 GCA_030248065.1 Rhynchonema sp. JSB1_4
TCTCGGTGTCAAAGTGGACTATGACCGTGACAGACTGGGTTACACAAAGCCCAGGAAAATCGATAAAAATGCGACCGTGACAAAAGGGTATGCGCTCAGTGTGCAGGCATCCCTGTACGACGTACCAGGCTTGTTGGGCCCGGTGACGTTGCGTGCCAAACTGTTCGTTCAAAAGCTGCACGCTGGCAAGTTCGGATGGAATGTTCCGCTGCCAGACGACATGGTCGCAGAATGGGAAACGATCGAATCCGACTTGGCCCAAGTCGATACTGTTTGGATTGATCGGTTCATCGGAACCAGCGATGATACAACAATACAGTATCATGCGTTTGTCGATGCGAGTATTCGTGCATTCGCAGGCAATGTGTACGCCAGGGTCAGTAAAGGTGACGTGCACAAATGCTATTTGTTGTTCGGGCGAATTCGTTTGGCACCATTGAACAAGGACATCAAGATGCCAAGATGCGAGTTGTTGGCGGCATCGATTGGCGCCAAAGAGCTGAAATTTGTCGATGGGCATCTCGGTCAGCCCAAGGTCACCAAGTTGGTGTTGCATTCGGATTCGCAGATTGTGCTGTCATGGATTCGTTCGCCCAAGTCGGTGGCGAAATTCGTTGATCGTTTGGTTGATGAAATTCGTGAAGTGGATTGCGAATTTCGGTACATCAACACGAAATTGAATCCGGCCGATGTGGCCACCCGAGGTTGTTCGTTGGCTGAATTGAAAAGCAATCAGTTGTGGTGGCACGGCCCAGAATTCCTCACCAAAGACGAGTCGTGCTGGCCTGTACATGACAATTGGCAGCCGATCACGGTGGAGGAACTGAAAGAAATTCGGAAGACGGTCGAGAACAAACGACAGTCATTGAACGTGCTCCAAGTCGGTCGTACATCCCGTGATTTGTGTTTGGGCGTGATTTCGTTCGAGAATTTCGGTTCGTACGACAAGTTGACATTGTCGATGGTGTATGTACTGCGGTACCTGAAAATGTCCGTTCTGTCGAAACTGTCGGATGACCGTCTCGAGAACCAGAGTTTGTATGCACGGGTGAAACAGACAATGAAAGCCCGTGGGTTCGTGACTGCCAAGGAAGTGAAGTTGGCAAAATTGTGTGTCGATCGTGAAGTGCAGAACCGTCATTTCGGCGATGCGTTTGAGGCGCTACGTTTGGGCAAAAGGCACCAACTGGTCGATCAGCATGGCCTGTATGTGGATGCTGATGGCCTGTTGCGTTCAAAAGCCAGATTCGCAAATGCCCAACTGTCGGATGATGCTCGATATCCGATACTGTTGCCGAAAGATACGCACTATTCGAAACTGGTGGTGTTGAAATACCACGAAAAATGCATGCACAATGGCTTGCAACAAACATTGGCCGAATTGCGACAATACTATTGGCTGGTTGCGGGTCGATCTCAGGTTCGAAAATTCATCAGACCATGTGTTGTCTGTCGAAAATTGAAAGGTCGTGCGTACAAATTGCCGGCAAGTCCGCCGTACCCCGTAGAGCGTGTGTCTCGATCGCCTACGTTTCAAAACTCGGGCTTGGACTATGCTGGACCGATTTATGTGAAAGAGAATGCTGAATCGACCGAACCAATGAAAGTGTGGGTCGCGCTGTTCTCGTGCTTCTCGAGCAGGTCGGTACATCTCGATACGGCACGAGATTTGTCAACCGACAAATGTTTGAACGCGTTGCGGCGGTTCATTGGGCGACGTGGAAAGCCCAAGCAAATTTTCAGCGATCATGCGTCCCACTTCACGTTGTTGAAGAAAATTGTTGGTGAATGCTGGCCAAAGGATACGGAAACGGATGAGTACATGGATTATTTGGCCAGGGAAGAAATTGAATGGCGCATGAACACTCCGTTGGCGCCATGGAAAGCCGGTATGTACGAACGTATGATGTCAATTTTGAAGCGAATGATCAAAGCAGCAGCTGGGAAAAGGTTGTTGACGTTGGATGAGTTTCAAACGCTGCTGGTCGAGGTCGAAGCAATGATGAATTCTCGACCCTTGACATACGTGTACTCTGATGCCGATTCGTTCAAAGTGCTGCGCCCGATTGACTTCCTGGCACCAGGCCGTGAATGTGGTGCTATTCGGTTCGATCAGGATGACGATCCGGATTATGAGGAAGGTCAAATGTCGACCGAGAAAATGGTCAAAGAGAATTGGGCGAAGCAGCTAAAGAATTTGGACAAAGCATGGCATTTGTACACAACTGAATATCTGACATCCCTGCGTGAACGTTGTGTCTTGTCTGTTTCGCAGAAAAAGGGTGTCGTTGAAATGAAACCGAAAGTCGGTGCTGTGGTGCTATTAGACGATGCTAATGCACCCAGAGGCTGTTGGAAATTGGCCAGGATCGTGCAATTGTTCTACGGCGATGACGGGCAGTGTCGTTCTGCTGAAATCGCGTTGGCAAACGGTCATTTGTTGACCAGATCCATTGGCCATCTGATTCCGCTTGAGCTGACCGATGAAGACGAAGAAAACAAAGACGAATTGAAACCAGATGAAGAACAGAAATGTGAATCTGCACAAGGATGCAGTAAAAACAATATTGAAGTCGAATCGGCAGCTCCAACGCTGCGTCGTTCCGCACGGTTGATTGCAAAAGGAACGGGCGCAAGTACAGCACTTGTGACGGCCATGGCTGTGTTATTTTGTCTGTCGCCTGTGATGGGCGAGCATTTCTTGCCAGGCCAATGTTCGAATCTGACCGGTTACGTGCAAATGAATCAACTGCGTGCTGATCATTGTGTTGATTCGAGCTATGTTCTGTTTCGTAACGAAGAGGCTGTGATGTGTTGGTTGCCTCTGTCGTGCACGAATGGCACAAAAGTCGTGAATGGTGAATGTTCAGACAAATGTGGCTGTCCAAATTGGGCACAAGGTTGCGTTTCGCGATCTGACAACGATCGTTTTCTGGAAAGCAAGGTCGGAGACGAACAGGTGCTGAATTCGATGAAGCCAGACGTTTGTTCGTTCGTTGAAAACGTCAATTGTGACCCCGAGCCCAAAACCGAACTCGTTCCTCAAGTCGAATTATCCGATGGTTCGTTGGTGTTCGTTGATCAATTGAACATCAAAGTGTTCGAAATCACGAAAGATGACTTCGTATGTGTCGGGAACCATGGTCGTGGAAACATAACCGGCACCCCAGATTACTGTCAAATGCACAATTGCTCAGCAACGGCAACGAGATTGTGCTACTACCGTTTCCAGGAACGAGCAATCTTGTACAATGCAAACGGACAGTCGGTTCGTGTGTTTGCATGGGGTCTGAAAAACGTGACTTATTACGATCACCTGACAAAACGAGCCCCAAAAATGACTCAGTGTGATCAATGTGACATTCGGTGTGTGCAAGGCGGAATTGAAGTTGTCGTGTCGCCCCACCTGTCGTTGATCGAGATGTGTTCTGGGGCAGTGTGCTTTCGGGAACCGAATCCGCCAATGAGGTCAACAGTTCTGTTCTCACCCGAAGTGTCAATGCATGACTATGACGTTCACGTACAGGCGTGGCAAAAGGGCGAACTCGTGTGGATTCGCAATGTCACGTGCGAAAAAAATCCGTTCTGTGAGACCATTCAGTGTACGTTCTGTTCTGAGATGGTCGAAAATTCGCACTGTTTCCCAACATACGTGATCGTCCTATGCGGGTTGATGGCATATTGTACGTTGGCGCTCATTCTTTCGCTGTTCATGTGCATACCGAAGATCCGTGAGAAAGCGAATTCGTTCAGCAAGTCGTGTTGGACAACGTTGAAAAAATGTTGCTGCAGGTGCAATTGTTGTTCATCGAAGAAACGGGCTGAACCTGCCACAGTGGCTTACAAATGCGCGGAAGAACGTGTCGAAATGAATCCTGTGGCTCAGGAGGTACCAGAAAATACTGGTGTTCGTGTGCCTCGTTCGGTCAGTGCTGCCACATCATTGTTTATGTTGGTGATATTTGTGGCATGCATGGCGCACAGTGCTTCTGCGTGTTACGATGCCGTGACGGTGACATCTGAACAAGAAGCATGCCTGCAAAGCAGCAACAGTCCTGAGAAATGTGAAATTCAGGACACCGTGAGAATGGCGGTGCCTCCAACTGGACAAGTATCGTGTCTGTTGTTGCAGTCCAGAAACGGAGAACCGCTCGGTACGCTGTACATCGAGACAAATTCGATCAATTTGGTGTGCAAAAAGGACACCGAGTTCTTTACGCGGTCATACAAAATGCAAACCGATAGTGTGAAACGTTGTGACGGAGCCGGAAGCTGCACGGGCACGACGTGTGTTGACACGCTGCCGACAAGTCAAATCGAAGAATTAAAATCAAGCTGGAAGCTTCCCGGGTTCACGTTCTGCACCTCGTCACCTGGTTGTTGGCTGGAAGGCTGTGGGCTCTGCACACCAGGATGTTTGTTCTACAAGACGAGCGCTGTTCCGACATCAGACGTGATCTACGAAAGATTCACGTGTCCACAATTTGAATATCGTGTGTCGATAACGGTGACACTGCACAAGGCTGGCGAGCGATACAGCCAAGCATTACAACTGTCACCAGGGGTTCCTACAACGTGGAACAAAATTCGATTGACTGTCACGTCTATCACGGCTCCACAAATGCCACTACTTGATAGTGTGTTCGTGACTGACAGCAAGAAGGTGGTACTTCTGGATAAAAACAATGCGCAATGGTTGATGTGCGCAAGCAGACATCACGCTGAAAAATTTGATTGTTTCGTACCGATCGATGTGTGTCAGTGTCACCCAAGCAAAAATCAAGTGACATGTATCTGTGACCAACTGACAATCGAAGAATTGTTCCTGCGTGATGATCGCATCCTGCCACTTCGAAGCAGTGGTGTTACATTGATGGTGTCCGAAAAAGGTGAAATTGTTGCACATTTCACGCAATATCTGTCGATGGAATTGCAAATTTCAATGATGAAAGTCAAATTGAAACCCAAACGCGAGCTCAACAGCTGTGACGTTCGTGCTGAGACTGTTGAGGGTTGCTACAACTGTTTGGTTGGTGCTAAACTTCGTTTGTCGTGCATTTCCGATTTCTCAGACACTTTGGCGCACGTTCGTTGTTCTGAGTTTCGGTTCGGTGTTCGCTGCACTCCTGGCGGGGAGGTAAACGACATTCGAATTCATTTTAGCGCACCGAGAGTGAAAGAAAAATGTACCGTAACGTGTGGAGTGGTTGAAACCACATTTGAATTGATCGGTGAACTGGCATTCGTGGACAAGAAACACTTGGGAAGTGTGTCAGGACACATCAGCGTGAAACAAAATGCGTATGAAAGTCTTGGAATCGGAAGCATTGCGACCACAATGTGGGACCATTGGAGAACAACGGTCATTACGTGTGTTGTTGTTGGTATCGGATTGTTGGTGACCGTTCAATTGCTTCCTGTTGTGATTCAAGGATTCGTGAATCGTATATTTCGTTGATTTTCGTGCTCGTTAATCGTGTCGATTTATATTGTGCTGTTCGTTTATCTTCGCGTATCGTATTCGTCAATGTTATACACGTATGCTATCGTCTATATCGTCTACGACGTCAGCTATCCACATCTATTCGACTATCTACATCTCTAACTGATTCATCGTCTCGATTCGAATGTCTATCTACGACAGTCCTCGACGGCAAAGAAGAGTTACGAACAGTCAAAAGAAGACATTAAATGAATGAAGGAAAGGACTCAAGAAGAAAGAAATTACTGGAATGAATGGACTGGTCAAATAACATTGATTTATCACATTGATTAATTAATTAATTGCTTTGCTTTTCCTGAGGGGGAGGATGTGGTGACTAATCCCCAATGCATAATCACGTGTTCGCTACATAAGCAGCTAAGCAGCAGTGTAACGCAATAACCCACGCTGTTCTATTGATTGATGTTTTGACTAAACCTAACTGGCTGACTTGTTTTCCTACAATTCTGTGCTTGTGAACTTCACTTTGTGCTTTGACTCTGTGTATGTTGGTTTGGAAGTAAAGTGTGAATAAAGAGCATGTAAAACCGTCCTGGATTATCGTCACTACATTCTCATACAAATACAAAGTAAAGCCAAAACCACCACCACAAACCCCACAACACAAACACACCACCCCAACCAAACCAACCCAACCCCCCCCCAAAAACAACCCCCCCCCCCCCCCCCCCAACACCACCAAAACAAAAAAAAACCAAAAACCCCCTTCTTGCCGATCCAAAGTTTCATTCTCCTTTTCCTTCCACCAAAAGTTCATCGAACTCGAACGACTTTCAACATGTCCATTCTGCTGGCCGCTCTGATGATGATCGCAGTGGCAGGTGCCGCCGGTAAGTGTGATAGATGAAGATGAAGATGTTTTGATACGTTTGATACGTTCGAATCCTCAGGAAAATAAACTGAACTTATGACGTTGGGAAATCTGCTGACGGTTACGTACACGTTCTATGAGCTAATGTCCTTAAGATTTTATCTCTGTCGATTAGATTCCATGGGGCTTCGGATGCAAAACCTCAAATGTAACCCGACGAGAATAAGGGGTAAGGGCGGATCCAAGGGGCATAGTGGCCATGGCCCCTGAAGGGGGGCCACCGTTTCGGAAGGAAGAAGGAAAAAGGACCCCCTAAATCGCAGGATTTTCACTCTGATACACTAAACAAGTCCAAAAATCGCGCGCTTCGCGCGTCAGGTACACCCATTTTCAATGAAACTTGGCCTTCACAGCGTAAAAAGTCCCTAAATTTCGCGCGCCACGCGCGCATTGTTACATTTTTATGAATTTTGGTGCAAAAAGCGCGAAATTCTAAACAAGCACTAGATAAAAATGATTTTTCAAAAATGGAACAAGCACTGGATAAAAATGACTTTTTGGATTTGCCCCCCTTCGCCGAGAGCTGGATCCGCCATTGATAAGGGGAACTACATATGTACAGTCAAGATTCGTTATAGGTATATTTCCGGGACACCCTGAAAAGTATACTTATAACGAATTTATACCTATAGCGAATCCAATACTTAAGGAAATATCAGCACTTAAGGACAGCATAACAAGATTTTGTAGCTTGCTTCGTTCATTTTGAGGTAATTTCACTTAAGTTTGCGCATGGTTATGTGGACAAAAGCATGACAATATTATTTAGTTTATTTTCATTTTTTGACGTATGCGTGCATATACCGATATCATAAGCACGTATTCAGCTGCTTGTTCTGTGCGGTCAAAAATATACTTATATCGAATCACAATTCCATACAAAATGCCGTTTGGGACACTGGAAAATTTTATGCTGTACCGAATAGCGAATATGCTTGTAACGAATCGCTTAAGTACAGGAAAATTTCGGGACACGCCAAAAAGTATGTTAAACCCGAATTTATACTTATAGCGAATATACCCATAACGAGTCTCCACTGTACAGCTGAAATTTTTGGCTGCATGCTCACGAGCAGGGGCGTACACAGGTTTCAAACGGACTGAATCGTTTTTATCCAGTGCATGTTTCATTTTCAAATCTGCGTTATTATCCCGTGCTTATTTGGCGTTTGGCTACTTACATATATCCATGAAAAAGTATGTAAAAGAAAGCAAAGCGCGCGAAACGCGCAAACATTGACACATATGTATGTATGTAATGTTCGTTCCAGCGCTAAATTTTACCATGGAAATGAGCATATATTTTACGCGCGGTGCGCGAGATTTTTTCGACTTTTTGTTAGCATGACGGCGAATATGTATCTTGCGATTTCGGGCGCTTTAACCCTAAACTTTGCTCATCACAAAATCGTTCCACAAGCTGGTCTGTGAAAAATAGTGCAGGCTACGCGAAAAATTAGCGCTGGGCTGTCCTCCTGGCATCGTTGTGGTCTGCGCTCGCGGCTCCACACGAATCATGCAAGCTGAGCAGCTCATCCGCCGTGCCCGTGCCTGTGCCTCTCATGCACTGTGTTTGTTAAGCGCTTGCAGGCGCAGACCTCAAACCGCCAATAGTTGCAGCTGATACTGTGATCGACAGTAGTCGTTTATGCGGACTGCGCCCCCACGATCTAATTCAGTATTGACATGGTTTTTTCATTTTCAGATGGCCAGGTTCTGTGCACCTGCTCCACGTTTCGGTTAGTCGGCCATTTATATACGGACAGTTATCAACTTGAATAGATGGGTGCGTGCGTACCTATATCTCTACCTACCTAACAGAGCCGATGGCGATATTCCGTGACTTTTCAATCCCGGAAGTTCAGGCCCGACCTTTTCCAGGCCTGTTTTCCAGGCCCCTTTCGCAACCGATTCAGGCCCAGGATACAGTACTTGACTTAGGCTCAGGCTTAGGCTCCAGCCGGGCCTGAATCGGCCGGCCCTGCATGGTCGGGCGTGAGCCTGTCAATTTGCTCCCTGATTGTTTATTCAATTATTAGCTAAATTAGCTATTCAATCCTGATATTTTAGCTATCGGAGCTAGCATGGTAATGCTAAGCGACATACTGTATGGTCCATTCCCCATATTGCGTGAGTTCAAAATTGTAAACTCGCGCTATTTTGACAAGACTTGACTTGAAGCGCCCAAACTTACACATAATTTGTACGGCGTCAGCTTCTATGACTACGCAAAATTTCATCCCGCTGCGTGCCCGCTCGCGCGAATACGGGCAAGATGCAGTTGTCATTTTTGTAAAAACGTTCTTTCCCTTTTTTCAGCAAAAAGGCAGTCAGGGCTCAGACGTTAGCTGACATCGGAAATGTTAATATCACATATACGGTTTTCATACCAGAGTAACACGGTGGTGCTACCGCCGACTTCGTAACTCCATGTCTGAGACCGGTCACAGACCATGACCTGACTTTTTGTGTCGAAAGAGTGCTTCCTTAGTCGAAAAGTTGGGTTACCAGAAATGTTAATATCGCACATGGGGTTTTCGTTCTCAATGGCACACGATGGCGCTATCGCCGACCTGTATGTCTGAGACCGGTCAACGCACCTTACCGTCTGATCAATAACACTGGTATTTTTGACCTCAAGGCAGCCCTGTCATACTCATGAAAGGGTGTTTTCGTGCGAGATCGAAACAAATATTTTGTTGCCTAACCTTGCCGTGAACCGAACAGTTTTTAATGTTTGACACACAGGTGGCTCGACAACAGCCGGGTCGGACTGGGCGATTATGAGCTTGAGCACTACCACGAGGATCCGGTCAGGGGTCTAATCCGACCGTGCCTCTGGACCCGTGCCTCGCTGGACAAACGGTGCGAGACTAGTAAGTTGTGGGGGACGTTACCAATTCTGGCTTGTACTACTGTACTCAACGGAACTGTCCGCGTTTGGTGCGAACGCAAGCAGGCTCCGGCTGGGTGGTTATTATGCAAACACTCACTTCGCATGCTTGTGCTCGATGACATTAGCGTGGAAATAGGAAAGCAGCCTACCTAAATGAGCGTTGTTAAACAATGGGTTCCAAGGCCTATAGCTTTCTGGTTGGGTTCATGCATGATCGTTTGCACGCGTGTTTTTCCTTGCCAGAGCGGCTTGCTGAAACCAATTTTCTCCTCCAATTCTTCGTCTGCCTTTACAGCAACCGATGGCTCCAACAACCAAAAAGGCTGCAACTGCAAACAACTTGAGTTAGTCAGCTTTTTATCCAGACAGCTAACGCATATAGCAAATACCGGCCCCAGGTGGAATGGGTTGGAAAGTTGATTTCGATTTTGTACAGGGTGGGGGATAATTTGGATCGGGGAATCCGAACACAGACAGAGTCAATTTGTTCACGTGGCACCTCGAAAGTGCTTTGGGGAGTCGACGGTCATCTCACTGAGTTTGTTCTAAATTGGGATCTAAATTGGGTTCTAAATTGTTTTAGGCGCTGAATCGGAAGTTCAGGTTAGTTCCTGCATATCGCTTAGGTAATTAGACCGGTTGAATTACTGATAGGAATACCGAAACCTGACTATATACAGTAGCTAATATATCAATGAAGTATAGTGTTTTTGCCTATGACTTTGGTTGAATTACAAATCTATGAATACATATGAAGCTCCCGGTACGCTGTTCGAAAATTGGTGGAAAATCGTTTTGTTTCATAAAATGTCATACAAATGGATCCCAGGGCGTTCTACTCTAAAACGTTTCGAGTAGATATGTACCTCGGATTTTTGGGTTTGCGTTTTTTCTAGTAATCGCAAACATCAAGTTCAAGTTCAAGTTTTTTATTGCATCAGAAGCAACATGGTAACGTCAACAACACGCATAAGCTGGACAGTAACGACGAGACCATAAATAATTACAAGTGTTTAGTGGGCCAGTGGATAGTTACGGATCGAGAGATGTAGATGATGATAAGGAGCAAAAAACACAGAAAACACAGAAACACAGCATGATCGGTCAATTACATTTCACACACGGACGGAATAAATTTCACTGGCAGCAATCGCAATTTGTACAACAATTCAACAATCAAGCTTTGCGAACGAATGACTCCTTTGAATGTGCCCATTCGCAGGAAAACAGCAAAATCAGGTAAAGCATTGTAAAGATGGGACATGATAACAATAGCACTGGTAGCGAGAATATGAGTTTTAGCACGTGGGATACAAATGGCACGAGAATGATTAAGACGAGAACTGGAGCGAGAATTGGAATCAGAAATGAACGAAATAGAGTCAACAGGAGCAGCACGAATACCAAGAACATAAGAATGCATCAATCTCAGACGACGTTTCATGACAGTGACACCCACATAATCAACACCAAACATTGAACACAACTGCGAATATGACACAGACCGATCATAATTGCCAGAGAACATGCGAATAATGGATTTTTGTGTTCTTTCCAACAAATTACGTGAATAGTCATGAATAGGATAGGTCACCTCACACGAATAGTACATGACAGAGCAAATCAAGGTTTGATACAGATAACGCATGACAGACACAGGTAGATCATTACGAAAGGTACGGTACAATGAACCAGCAATTTTCTTCACTTTCACAGACGTGGCAGTAGTATGCAGACCAAAATCAAACTTGGAATCAATAACAGCACCCAGATATTTGTTTGTATCGACAACATCAATCGGACATTCATCAATCACAATAGCAGGGACAGCGGGACATGAACTTGAGCGAGCAAATTGTTGAAGTTTTGTTTTGGTAGAATTAATGGAGAGAAGTTTGTGTTTGGAGAAGTGCTCGACAATCAAGTTCACATCCTCTTGCAAATGCTTTTCACAGTCAGGTGTACACATGAAGTGAATCAGTACCAGATCATCAGCATAGAGAATAATACGAGAACATGGAGAGAAATGCAGTTTTGCAACAGAGTTGACGTATGCGATAAACAATAACGGTCCTAATACACTGCCCTGCGGCACACCAGAGAGAACAGACAAGAAATCAGAACACACACCATTTACATTCACACATTGGGTTCGATCAGACAAATAGGATTGAATCAACAACAATAAATCGGGTGGAACATTGAAATCGTCTTGTAACACACGCAATAATAGATTGTGAGGAACGGTATCGAAAGCCTTTCGAACATCAAAATACACAGCAACAACAGAATTTGAAACATCAAGAGCACGAGTGACTGTAGTATTGAAATGCAACAGGGCCTCAGTTGTAGACCGACCTCCACGAAAACCGAACTGCGTTTCTGAGAGTTTGGGGGCAATGAACCCGTTCAGTATGTTTCGAACGTGCTTCTCAGCGATTTTTGAGCACAGCGGTAATTTGGAGATGGGGCGGAAGTCCGATGGGATTTGAGGGGTCTTGACTTTCGGCACGGCAGTGGCAACGGCCCGTTTCCAACCCGACGGCCACGTGTGTTCGTCTATCGATCGATTGATGAGCACAGCGAGAGCCGGAGCGATCACGTGGGCACAGTTCTTGAGCATTTCGCCGGTGATGCCATCGATGCCACTGGCCTTGCGAGGGTCGGCTGTGATGAGACTGTAAAGCACGTGTGAAACATCAGTGTACCATTCGGGCGGCACGGGACCGGTTGAGTTCAGAACCAGTGCCTCAACGTCATTGACGTTCCATACACTGGAGAAATGTGTTGATAACAGTGCAGCCAAACCAGCACTGTCAGCAACGCACTCCCCATCAGTGTTGGCCAGAGACACTTGTTCTGTGCTGCTCCGTCCCGTGTACTTATTCAGCTTTTGCCAGTAGTCAGACAGATGAGCTATTTTACCAAACGTTTTGATGGCATAGTCACGTCTGGCTGCCCTGTTGGCCTGCCTTGACTGCTCACGCAAAACAAAGTACTTTTCATACGTTCCTTTGTCACCGGTCTGTTTCCACTTCCTGTGCAGATCGCTCTTCTTCCGACTGAGCCGCTTGACCTTCGGCGTCACCCACGGCTGGTCATTCTGTGGTCTTGGGCGAGCGGATCGGACAGGAATGGCATTCGTAGCAGCACCAACGATCGTTTGACTGATTGCGTTCCAGGCCTGATTCACGTCTACTGCATCAACAACCTGTTTTACCAGGTTGTAGGCGATGAGCAAACTGTTCATCAAGTCCCAGTCGGCCTTCTTGTACTGCCAGACACGGCGCCGCGGAGCGTCGGATGGAGACTGGGTGCTGGAAATATCGAATGTTACTGATGTCATGTGATGGTAGTTTTCGATTGGTGCAAGGAGTTCGTATTGTACCGCCAGATGGTCAGGCACAAATGTAACATCAATTAATCGACCCTTGTGAGTCGGTTCAGTGATGACCTGGGCGAGATTGTATTGATTGAGAGTATTTTCCAGGTTTTTGAACTCAGCTGGCACCAAAGCACACATGTTTACATCACCCGAAACAATAATGTTGTCAATCTTTCCTGTTTGTGTCACCAAAGCCAATACCGTACTGAGTCCATCGACAAACGTGGCGTTGTTGCACGACGGCGGCTTGTACACAGTGATCACACAGCACTTGACCCCGGCAATCGTGTAGGCGACGGGCAGAATTTCTAGATTATCAGGAATTTTGACAGGCATCATGTATGGGTTGTGACTGTTCTTAATGTAAACCCCGACACCACCACCGTGCTGAGTTCGGTTCCTCGCGAAGAATCGATAATTTGGGATCTTGAAATCGTCACATGATTGATCGTCCAACTTGGTTTCTTGGACGCACAGCACATCGGGTCGGGGCTCGGACGTTGCACAATGCACGATCAATTCATCAAATTTGTGTTTAGTTGCTAAACCATTCACATTTACAGATTGCACACACACAGAATACATAATGGACATGAACATGTAACACAGACACAGCATACACAACGCAAGAACACGCAACATGCTATTGGGTGAGATGAGGGGCTGCCACAGCACAGAAAACCGACGCGCGGGAATGGTTGTGAAAACGGGTTACGGTAATGCAAAAAATTTGACAGGGGTTGGGAAGGCTAAATTGTTTGTGAAAAAAGCTGGGAAAAAGCTCACAATCACGATAAAACTACTTAAAAAACAAACAGAACTGACCTGCACACGATCGGCGAAAACGGCGTTGAAAAAGGTGTGGAGATGGCCGAGAAATAACAAATTGAAAAATTTGTATGGAGATGAGGCGAGGAAAAGTTTGATTGGGATTACCGAATTTTATAGAGCAGGAATGGAAACAAGCTAAGCACGAAAAGTTTGGGAAGAATATACAAGGAGCCTGGCAGAAAAAATGAGCAAAAATGAACCAGAAACAAGCGAGAACGACAACAGAGAAGGTTGGAACGAGCCGAGCGTGCACGCTTACTTGCAAAAAGGCAAGCGCACAGCACGGCGCAAGAAGAGAATTCAGTTCCGCATGCCATGCATGCATGCACTTGCACTTGAACATTATTGAATTATGTCACAATCGTTTTATGTGCATTTCAAAGCTGGAACTTAGAACAGTTTCTAGAGCAGTTTCAGTTCAATGTGCGAAAAGACCTGCTTTTGCTCTCATGCGTGAAGAAAAGCTGTGCTGTCGTGGTAGATTCATGGAAAGCCTCCTACTCCAAACAGAGTACCCAAGGGGGCCTTTATTCTGGGGGATGGCCGGCCGCTCATGAAAAACTCCGGTACGTGTTTGCTTAACCGGCGCGCGCACTGTGCAAGGTGGTCCAAATAGGTTAAAGGGTCCCCGCCATATCATGCGACCTGAACCAATCTCATTCCCAATGAAACGTGGGACGGTTGAGCGAGCTTTTGTCGAAACATAACAGCGGGTGGGAAATTGGGAGGGACTTTTAGACCACCCTGTATGTTGGCACATGCGGCCAGCGAAATTATGTGCATTTTCGATTTTGTAGCGGCGACGCTGGCTGGAACTTCTACTACAAGGATCCAAACAATCCAAGCGTTCTGATCAGCGATTGCTTTCACACGACGGAGATGCGCAACTACGTCTGCAATCGTACGTGTGGATGTTTCCAGCTTAAAGCAGACCCCGGATTCTGGGGCTGAGAAATCTGCAAAAAAATTAATCAAGCCTTCGAGGATTCACATTGAGAACTCCGGTACAGTGCGGAGCCCTCGCCACACACGCTCTGCGAATTTAATTATGGCGAATCCTGAGCCACAGCGAACCGCTTTGGTGTCTTAAATTTTGTTCTCGGTGTATTGGTGACCCGTCATAGTGAATGATTCGTGGTATGGCCAACACAAATGCGTGTCCGTCCACTGTATATGTATCTGCCTGTCTTTTACTTCGGGTATAACCACAGGTATATGTGCACAACATCAATACAATAATTGAATACGGTGTGCACAGCCTAAAAGCAAAAAGTTGTTAGTATTGTAGTGATAGAATTAAGATCACCGTCCAGTAATACTGTTATATACATAAATGTACATGCACACATTAGAAAATTTGTACCTGATTATAACGATGAATATGTTTGCAATTAATAACGCGACATTTGGCACATTTAGCAGTGATGCTTTAAATGATCCTGTTGGATGGTGAGTGATGAGTTATACCACGAGTTCGCATGAACGTGGGTTGTAGCGATTCCCTTTAAATGGTCATGAATTGAGCGCGAATGGAAGCAGGCGACCTCATTTGAATGGTCATGTTGGTTGGTGAGTTACAACACGAGTTCGAGCGATTATGGGGGATGGCGACTGCGTTTGAATGGCCACGAAACGAGTTCGAATTATAAGATGAGAAAACTGTACAAAATACACAAATTTGAAAATCAAGCGAATTGGAAAACGATCAGGTAAGTAATCAGTCAGTCGGCCAAGCAAGCTTCAATTAAGAAAGAATGAATATGACACAAATGAATGCACAAAATGCAAAGTAACATTGAGAGCGATACATATTGGTTGAAACATGGGCTCAGGTAATTTCAATTCAATCAATCAAACCATTTTCATTTCCCAAATTCAATTCAGCAAGGAACAATAAGGGAGAACTCAAACGTCCAAATGGATAACGAATCCCATGTTACTGCTAACGTGATAACGTGCATGTTTCGGAAGAACAGCCCTTTTGAAATTAGAGTATGGTAAACCGATCACTGTCTGTGGCAAGGCGTTGAATGCAACAGCTGTTGAAATCATTGCACTGATTTGACATCTTGCCGTGTTTGGCTTTGTGAGTCGTATCGTTTTGGTTTGGAATGTGCAACTCTCGAACAGGTTTCGGAGAGCAAACCGCATTCCATTCAGATTATATTGATATAGAGTGCACAATCTGACTGCGAACACATGTCTGTAGAACGTAATTCAACACATTTTTTTTAGAAGATCGTCATAGGTAGGTCGTTCGTGTTCCCATTTGTTCAAAATCTCACGACGTGCGAACATTTTTTTGTGCGCTCCAACAAGATTTGATCTCATTTTCGTGTCGGATAACTTGACGTCCGTACAGTATAACAGAACGCAGCAAAGCAACATAAAGACACTTTAGGCTTTTTACTGGAACGCTGCCACGGAAAACACTTGTCAGAAAACCAATGGTCTCTTTCACTTTAGCAAACACAAGGTTGCAATGCAGATTGTAGTTCAGCTGTTCATCCATGAGTATCCTCAGATATTTGTACGAACTGACATACTCAATTTGGGTGTTGTTGATTGTGAAGATTGGAGTGGACTTGGATGCGGATGTTGTTCTGGTGAACGTCATGCTCTTGGTTTTGGAATTAGCCACTGGAACAATTAGACCAGAGCAGCCGATATTGTGCTCAACACTCAACCTTTACATTACAGCCGGTGATCAGGGGTTATATTGTCAAAAAACCCATGAGCATAATGTGCATATTTTTGAACAACGAAAAGAAAATTTGCGAAACAAAATGAGAAGGCCGACTAAACTCGCTTTTTTGGCAAGGTATTGCTTGTATTGATTACTCGCAAGCCTGCTCCATTCTGTGAAATCATTCACCATAACATAAGTATGGACCAAACTGCTGTTGGTCGCACAATGATTTCATAAGAATTGGTCAAATTTTTTCCCTGAATCGTGAAGCAGGAATGTGACGGGGCAATGAAGTTGCGTTGCGCAATCGCACACAAACATGCAGTCGTCAAAATGTATCAGACCCGCAGCAACGTGGGTGATCTGCTGGATTATTTTCAGATGAAAATATTTTGTGATAATCACAAATAGCACAGTGGTAAGAGTGACTGAACGTGAAAATCAGGATTGATTTGACGAATTGTTACATGGTCATTGTGCGACCAATACATCCCACGACTGTGAATTTTCTGTCTAAAGATAGAGGCTGCTTCTACCCAATAAGACCCAAAGTTGGGGTACCAATTTCGATCAGCGTAAAAGTTGTTGGTTTTGTGTGGGGAACAGCTTTTAACGCTGGACGAAATTAGTCATACGAACCTATACCAAACTACAGATCCTACCAAATTTGCGTGCACAACGATCTCGTTGTCCAAGTCGCAGTGCTCACGTGCAAAGTTGGATACGGCCCTTTATCAGGGATACCAATGTTCATAAAAAATCACAAGATGAATTTCGCAAGCGGAGAGCAAGTCAGGTCTTTGAACGGCTCCCATTGGTGACTACGTTAGCGCTCAGATATTTTGGTGGCAGCCAGTGATGGTGTAGTTGGGGGGTTACCCCCTGGTATGGGGTATGGGAAATCGGCCGGGGGTATGGGGTTCGCGAAATTTTTCACTTTTAGAACAATCACCCCAAAGAAATGACTTTCTGACCCCGAGAAGTACCAAAGCTTACCATTCTTGGCCTAAAAATGTCAAAAATCGCTTGCTGTCGCAAGAAAACCCTGTTTTTTTGGACCAATTTTTGGTACCTTTCGAAAATTCCCGGGCTCATTTTTTTAGAGACCATGCTCGGGTATGGGAAATAGTTGAATTTTTTTTGAAGAAACCTCCCTGGCATGGGAAATTTTTGATTTTTGGGGGTATTTATGGGAATTTCCCGAAAATTGGGCTGGGTATGGGAAAATTTCGATTTCGCAACGATACCACTGATAGCAGCTTTCCCATTGAATTATGGAATGTGGCCAAGCACCCCTTCTATTTAAGTTTCGTACTCATACCGAGAATAAATTGCCCAACCCGTCAGGAGAGCACACGGTACACATATGAACACAATCGTCCATCTTGACGGGCTTAAACGAAATTTCGGCAAAATTTTGAGCGAATTCTAAAATTTGTGAGCGATTATAACCCCTCTGCTGCCGAAACAACAACGACGACGCAAGCACCCCGAACCACAACACTGGGTCGAGTGTACTGCAACTGCAAATATCTCCTGTTAGCCGGACCAGCCTGCTTGCTTGAGCCCCGGGGGTTTTGACGTGAATTTGGTTGAAAATGGACACTCCGATCAAAAAGAAAAAAAACAACATTAAAGACCCGGGGGCTTTAAGTGGAAACGTTTCACGTGGTTATCTGCCTCTTACGTATACGTGGTTGTTCTCTGGGCTTAGCGCGTTGTGTTATCGCTTCATGCTCACCGCTGTGCGTGTGGTGCACATTCCGCATGCGTATAACACGTAGTTTTGCTTGCCAGATCAGGCACCACCAGCACACACGTCGCAGTTGGTAGAGCAACTGGCTTTCCAGGCCTGGTAGCTAGGAGGTCGGAGGTTCTTGTCCTTCCGAGAGCATACGTTTGGCGGTTCAAAATCACAGTCTCCACATTCCTCCACTCATTCGGTGCTGCTCATACCAAATCCAAAGATAAAATCCAAAAACATACCAAATCTGTCTCAATGCGCTCTCGCGGCTGAGCTCCAGCCTCCTCAAAAAAGTTTCTGAACTTGTTGGCGCGCTAGATCTCAATACACTGTACAATCTTAATAACAACGTGACCGTGATTGACACACAGGAATGGTTGGGACGAGCGCCTAAACAAAGCTACGAAACGGTGGCTTTACTACTTCCAAAATGCGAACAACCAAATGATTCGACCGTGCACCTCGTCACAAACGATGTTCCAGCACTGGTGTACCGGACATAGTACGAATTAACGTTTCTACTTTCGTTATATCTCGCACGTTTATCGCACTAGCGTATCCAGCGTGCCACAGGGGCCACGCCCAAGCCCTGAAAAGGGCCCATGTCTCCCCCATTTCTGAGAGTGGAGGCAAGGATAAGGAACACCTAAATTGCTGGAATATCTCTCTTCTCACTCTGGTGCACTTCAATAGCACAAAACTCGCTCGCTTCACCCATTTTCCACGAAATTTTGCTGTCACACGTCCAAAAATTGCTAAAAATTCGCATCACATTTTGTACGGTATTTGGCTTAAAATTACCAAATTCGAATCAAGCACCAGATAAGAATTGCTGTGAAAACATTAGACAAGCACCACAAATAGACACCAAGTTTTTGGCCCCTTACTTTGGCCAAAAGCTGGGTATGCTACTGTTCTATCAGATTGGCCAAATTTGTAGGCTGCTTGGAAACCCATGTCCAGAAAAATGCTCGAAAAGCCGGCTGTAGCAAGCTATTTTGTACTCAACCTGGATGCAGCATTAAATGATGATGTGACAGCAGGGAGTTTTGCCCGTTTCGGCCTGTTTTCACAGGCGGGCGTGGTGCCAAGGCTGAAACCAGTCACGTTTTCTTAATCGGTTCATGTGCTGGTGGGGCCTCCAAAGTTTTGTCGTTTCCCGCAGTTTTGCTCCTGGTACGATTTGCGAATAATCTATAGGTGCCAGAAATGCCAAACCAAGCAGGCTACAAGTACTTACCGTGCTGGGATTTAAGTGAATTTTGGCCGCGTACAGGTAGAGCTGGTTCTGGTTTTACTAAAAAAATTTCTAAAACTTACTAAAATTAAAAAAAAATGTCCGAAAACCGGAACCAGATACAGCTCCATCTGTACGCAAACTGGAAATATTTCTGGTTCAATATTTTTTTATTCTAAGAGAACCAGAGCATTTCGTTTAGATGTTTCACAAGGCTAAATCGTGTGAAAATTTCAGTTGTTGGCCGCCGTCGTTCAAGTGACGAATCAAGAAGTTCCAAGCCGGCTGACATGTGGCGCAGCATCTATCAATTGCTGCACGACCGCTACGGACCTGAACGCAATGATGCTCAAGAAAACTATCTGCCTGTGGACGAAACTGAATATTATACTGATTGAATCGAAATTATCGACTTACTTACTTACTTTCAAGCATATGGACCAATGTAGGCCTGGTGCATACCTACATATACCTTGTCTGGCCGAGAGAGGCCATTGTGCCGATCGCTGATGCTGCGAATAAAGTATGGAGCAGATAACAATGCCAATTCTCAACAGCTTACCACAAACGAAGCAACAACATTGCTTGTGCGTAATAAAATAACAAAATGTTCGGTAAAGACCTAGGTAACTCAAGAGAGCAATAATGGTCCAGGTGCACCCCTTGTACCGCGCATTCGCAAACATCAGCTTACAGCGAGCGACCCGAAAATGAAGCGCCCTATTGGGCATGTTTTTATTATGAATAAAAAACAGCGCGGCTTTGCGCAATTTAACCAACAGTATGTCTACTTTACATCCAAAGAAATTGTACAAATAAGGACATGCTTCAATAGCAGCAATTACGAGTCCTGCCGCAACGGCTGATACGTATTGTTGTGTAACCGGACCGAACCAATCGAACCAAAAAAGACGAGAATATTCTTCGTCCCACACGTCCTGGTGTAATTTCATTGCTCGTTCCGGCGTCTGTTGTTGTCGTCAGTGGTTTTAAAAAAAATTCGTCCCAAAAGTTAAAAAGAATTTTTTTATTATTACAAAATTCGAAAATTTCTCAATTTTTTGCTCTAAAAGTGTTATTTTTTGCATAAAAATTGCTACTGTTGACATCACCTAACCCAACCATGGGTGTATTGGGTGCCATAAGCGTTGTTTTTGTGGCATCTAGACATAGTGCGCACACTCACAGGGCCTCTCATATGACTACACACGTACATGTGACTGGGTGGGCATTTATTTATCCATTCCCCAGACCCGAAAGGAGTGATTCAATGTTCTATTCATTCTAATTTCACACTATGTGCGGCATATTTGGATTGGTCGTGTACCTTGACGTCATAATTTCACCCAAAATTCTCATCCCGATTATCAGAAGGCCATACCATCACACCCGCACCACCTGGGGAAGGGTACGGGTGTGTACCTGACTATGGTTGGTACTTATCGACCATTGGATAGCATGGTTATCGTATCACCTGCGCTTTATATGCACTTAGAACAGATTATGTAACAAAAATACCCCAATTTTTTACTTGAGCACTCATTTTTTATCGTGTTGGGCAGATTTTGACTGGAATAAAAAATTTAATTAAAAAAAAATTTTTTTTAAAAATGGGGTTCGAATAAAAATTTTTTTTTATTGACCACTGGTTGTCGTCTATGCCTGTGTTGAAACGGCGTATATGCTGCTCTCTTTCATCACCAAACTCCACATCTGGTTCCAGTCCTCCTCCGACTTGGTCATTGATGAAAAAATCTTCCAAGTCTTCTGGGCCGATGATGTCTTGCTCCTCCCACATGAAATCCCAAATTTCTGGGCCCAACGCAGGGTTGGGCAAAAAAATGTTTTTTTTAATTTAAAAAAAAGTTTTTCAGAAATTAAGGAAAATTTTTTTTTAAATTTTGGGGGGTACAAAATGTTCTATAACGTCCAAAATGACCTTTTTGGGGGTTATTGTTTGTCATTTTTCTCAAGGGTCGAAAAATTTTCTTCACAAAATCACCTTTGGGGCCTGTATTTGGTACCTAAGATGCCCCAAATGATGTTATTATACCTTCCAGTGATACACGAGACACAGTATGCATGTACCTTCGTGGTACTTCGTTGTCATACCCCCATCGGGTCGGTCATATACGACTGATTCAGCCACCCGACAAGTGTTTCTGCTTACTGTCTGAATTTTTAGTTTTAGAAATTAGAAATTTAGAAATTCTTATTATTATCGAACTTTACAAAAAAGTTTTTAACATTTTTTGTAAAAAATCACTTTTTTATTCCGGACCATCAAAAAATTGGTTTCTCGAAGAATGAAATTGCTGAAATTATGTTGGTTATCTATGTTTTGAAGGACATAAAACAGAACTTTTCAACAGACTTGCATGTTTACGTCGATCACCTGCGAACTAATCCCTTTGGTCATGACTTTGAGAACCTCGAAGGTAACTCTGTGGGTGCATATGACAAAGGGAAGGCCAACCTTCGGTTTGCGAATTTGCGGATAAATTTGAATAGAGATAAAGACTTACACCATACTCATTTTCTGTCACAAAAGCAACAAATGACTAATTTACGACCACTGCAAACAGGCGAGCAACGTGGAGTCTGTCGATAGCTTACGACACGCTCAATAACTGTACAGTATATGGTATGTGGTGTCCTACACTATACATGTAACTTTTGTTGGGATGTCTGGGAACTGCATGAGTCCATCACAACACCATTTCAAACTGAAATACAAGCGCCGCAGCTTTTTACCTTAAAAAATTAGAAAATAATTGGAAAAAAGTGAAAAATAATAAAAAGTGGACTTGCTTTTAAAATTCTAAGATAAGTGCCCAACTTTTTTAAAAAAATTTTTACAAAAAAAAATTTACTTTTTTTAATCCAACCTTGACCGTAGTTGTCTCATTAGAAATACAAAGTTAGAAAGCCAGAAAGCCACCACCATAAAACTTCGCCAGCATAGACATCATTAACATACACCCCAACTTCGAGATCAAAAAATTTCGGCCTAAACCCAAATGTACCTTTGCCCACACTCCATGATATTTCGAAAGAATACAACATATATCGACTTTAACCTGTGATTTCAATTCACGTTAGATTTTCATGTTTTTCTAACAGGATTTGCCACATTGCCTGCGGGCGTTTGCATTCACCTGGCACTGGAGGTGCAAAAACTCAAATAAAAAAATAAAATAAACTTTGCGGGCAGCGCAGCACTGATGGGGCCTGATGTAATTGTGGTTACCAGCCATTCGAAAATCCGAGCTTGAAAAAAAGCTTGTTGCGTGAGAGACGCCAAAAAGCCAGATTAACATACACCCCAGCAGTTTCCTTCTTGCCTATCCAAGGTTTCATTATCCCTTTCGTTCCACCAAAACTTCATCGAACTCGAGCGACTTTCAACATGTCCATTCTGCTACCCGTTCTGATGATGATCGCAGTGGCAGGTGTCGCCGGTAAGTGTGCGGATGGACCTAAGACCTGAAGGAGATGTTTTGATATACGTTGGAAACCCCGAACCCCCATGAAAGGAAAGACGGAAGTTATAATGTAGGGGACTGTGGAGAGGATTACACGTGCACGTTCTCTGGGCTGACGTCCTTAAGATTTTATCTCCCTTGTTGATTAGAT
>JASAMV010001009.1:0-30329 GCA_030248065.1 Rhynchonema sp. JSB1_4
GTGAGTGAGTCAGTGTGGAGGATGGGTGGCTGAGTGGAAAACTCCGGCGTATTGGCAAGATTGAACTGTTTTCTCGACAGCTGGAACATTATCGGTTTCGGATGCTTTTGTGGCAGTTTACGTCATTGTATCACAGTGCTTGAACAATCATGCAATATCGTGTCACACTCGCACATGTAGCCACACCACATAAGAGTTCAGGTTGGACACAAGAATAAAATGAAATTACTCGAGAAATCAGCATCTGAATAGCATAAGAAGCGAAATGTGTTCCACCAGACCTGAAAATAACTTTCAATACAACTGTTCACTCAGAAACGTCGAACACGCAAAAGTGTGCAAAGAGCAAAGATTAAGCTCAGCAACAAATTTTCCCTGGCAAAGCTTATTCGTGCTTAGCCAGGGTTAAGGTGTCAGCTGTGTTTCGTGCGGCCAAAATCACCTCCTTAATTTTTCAAAACCGGGTAAACACAACAGCAGTAATGTCTAACACCGTCCCCTAAAAGTGTGTTGCGTGCGTGTGTGTGTGTGGCCAGGCATAAACCAGCTTTCCGTTTCTCACGAAGGTACACAGCGTGTGTTATCACGTCACCCTTTTTTAGCAGCCACCGAAAAGTGATGTTGTATTTTCAGCACAAGTACACACTGTTGATGTTCAGAAAACGTTTGCGCTGACTTTTCACAACTCTGTTTATTGATAATTTTGTGCTTTTTAATTTTTTAAGCCATGGTGTAAACAAGCTTCCCTTTTGTTCGAAAAAACGAACAGCGATATTTTGTTCAATCTAGAGCTAAATTATAATTACAAATAGATTTGAACATTGTCTTGTGCAGGACGTTTACTTCATCGTGCTGGAATAAAGCCGTCAAAGTCCAAAAGGTTCTTTTAAATACCGTTTTTTTTTCAGACTGATTTTCATTGAAATCACGTTTCGTTTAATACTTGTTGATCGCAACGGCATAACCATGCTCGATCCAAATTAAACATTTTGGGCCTGGCGAACACATCATCGTGCTTGGCTTCACAGTCTGGATTCTGCTGAAATTTATTCCTCATGTTAACGTTATGTTGCTGTTCACTAATATTTGTCGTGCGCTTTTGTCAGGTCAGTTTAAAACAACGTTGGTTGTTTTAGAGGTCTGTCTTCCTTTCTATGGGTCACTTGACATTTTGACAATTTTGAGTGCATATGTCAATCAATCCAGTTGCAGAGAGGTCAATCGGCGACAGAATATCCTGAAAGATGCCGGATTCCCAGGCCCGGCACCGACCAGATTCTTCTTTGGTCATTTCACTGAACTCATTCAGGTATGTATTCACTGTATGTCCCTGCGTATTTTATGATGTTTATGGTTTTGTTCATGTTTAGGTTTAATGTTCATGTTTATTTTCATACTCATGTTTATGTTTGTGTTCATATTTATACATAGTTACAGTATGTTCATGTTCATTTTCGTGCTCATGTTTACGTTTGTATTTTTGTTTATATTTATGTTTATTTATGTATTAAAGTGACTCTACAATTGAATGTTGACCGCGTTTGTTTGCAGCCATATTTTCAGAAAATGAAGACAAGGTCTCAGAAACCCAGATTTAGCGAATGGACTTTCAACTCGTTGCTTTGTAGATGTTTTACGGAGCCCACATATCTTCACGGGAGGAGAAAAAAATAAAAAAGTTTGAGGCGGGCCTGTGCAAGACACAGGGTAAACCACTCTTAGATACTTTCAGCGATTTATACACAGACGTTTCTCTGTTAAACGAGATATAAAGCATTGTACGAAACGCCAGGTTTGACAAATGATAAACAAACACTCCAAAAAATCAAGCCTTTTTGAAGCACCCTTTTACTGCTGCATAATTTTAGGCATCTGTGGTAAATTGAAATAAGTTGTCAATCGAAAATAATAATCCACTAATTATCCTGTGTTCAGGATGTGCTTTTCGTTTTTCAAACCCCTACACAGCTCACACAATGTTTAGTAGAACATGCGGAAGGCAGCCATTCCACAGCGCACACACAACGACAACACACAGCCAGACAGCGACAACACAGCAATGTTTCAGCTGACAAGCTTTGTTGTGTGTGTCTGTGGAAAGGCTGCTTTGCGTATGTTGTGAGATTGACATTGTGTGAGCTGTGTAGGGTTTTTTGAAAAACCAAAATCACCTCCTGAACACAGGACAATTAAATGATTTTTACTTGCAATTGACAATTTATTTCATTCACCACAGATGCGTAAAATTAGACAGCGTTAAAAGGGTGCTTCAAAAAGGCTTGATTTTTTGGAGTGTTTCGTTTATCATTTGTTACACCTGGCGTTTCGTGCAATGCTTTATATCTCTTTTATCAGAGAAACGTCTGTGCATAAAACGCTGAAAATATCTAAGAGTGAATTACCTTGGGCGTCTGCACAAGCCCGCTTCAGATTTTCTTCAGTTTTCTCCTCCTGTGAAAGTATGTGGGCTCCGTGAAACATCAGCAAAGCAACGAGTTGAAAGTCCATTCCCAAATCTCAGCAAAGTGGTGCAAGCTAGTATCGTTCTTTTATGCCAGTCAGCCAGGGAACCATATTTCTTTTATGCCCCTTGGGGCATTTTTCTTTCTTGTGTATGTATATATATGTATGTATATCTCATATCTCAACCACTTTATCACCCAATGTTTCATTCACTTGATGCGCCACAGAAAATATCCTCCAACGATTAGCATTGCGATGATTTGAATGATGCGATTGTGAACGCTCGATTCCATCAATCGATACAAATCGTAGATCAACGAGCGGATTTGTAGCTCGGATCGCGATGCGCGTTCAACCTGCAGTCAATTACGTGTGAAACATCAGCTAGACGTTGTTATCATGCCCGTTGAAACATCACCCACTCACCTGTTCAGCAAGAATGACAGCCCTGGGTCTCAACTGTCTCAGGTATTCCTTGTTGTCCGACTTTTCCTGTCGTTGCGCATTCAGTCGATGTTGCAGTGCAGCGAACGTTTGATCAATCTGAGAAAAAAATTCGTGAACGAAAAAACGGTCATGTGAGTCAAAGAGGATTATGGGTCACATGGGCCGCATGATAACAATAACTAATGGGCATGATAACATGCACGCACGTGTTTGTGCACTTTTCTGAACTGCTTGTCCCTGTCCAATCGTTGTTTGTCAATCCGTGCCCCAGCCTTGCGCAGTTGTTCGTTCACATAGTTTGTGTGCGAATGCGTCCCGCCGTATTCACGATTCAACGCTCGCTGCAACAAAGTTGGTCGTCAGTGTGGTATATATTCACCCAAATTGTCCCCATTTATTTCCACTCACCTCGTATTCATTAGCGATCACACACAAGTCGTACACGCGCTCACGGCATGTCAACAGTTGATGACCTTGTTGCTGCAGTTCGGCGAACGTTGTTCATAGAAAATGAAAGTGAGAAAAATATTGGTGCGTGAAACATCACCTCGGTCAAGTCAAGTGCTTTCTGAAATTTCGGATCGTTTTCTGGACTCTGTTTCGACGACTTTTTCGGTGTTGAAGGTGTCGTGGCACTGGGACTGAAAATATTATACGTCATATCAATGCACAAGGAAAATTTTAAAAGAATTTCAAGAAGCAAATACCCGTTGGTTTGTTTCAATGTGCTATTTGTGCTGGCCGTGTCTGTTGCTTCACTTAGTTGTCGCAGACGACGTTGTTTCGTGGCGATGCTGTTTTCGATTTTGGAAATCTCCGATTGAAAGTCGCGCTGGAAGAAAAGAACGTCGCTATTGTGTTCTAATGTGTTGTAGTACTTCCTTTGGTTAATCTGTCGAACGTGACAAGTCTAGGCTTGTTTTCTGGCTTAGGCTTAGGCCTGCGACTAGACTTAGGCGTAGGTTTGACCTCAGCCTGAATCAAATGAAACACACAGCTAAACCGAAAACGGGATGTATCTCTCGCGCTGGAAACCACGCGTGGTCTTTGTAGAATTGGTCGAACGTAACATGACATCGATGGTCATAATAACAAAATCGACAGAAATTATCGTCCATACCCTTCCCTCCAGCCCTATCCTTCCGCCCCCCTCCATTCACCTCCGCCTGTGCCCCCTGGTCATTCGCATGCATCAATTCGTTGACGGCATTCAATCTAATGTGGTCCCTATCGATCGATCGTTCAATGTTGTTCACATATCGTTCGTTGCTGTTTGTTGTGTCCGGTAGTTGTGTGTAGGACGTGTGCTCGTGGTGATGAGGCAGCATGCTGATTGATTATAGGACTGGGGTTGTGATGGAAATATTGGATTGGTCAATGCAAAGCTGTGCAAATAATGTTGGTTTTATTTTTTTTGTATTCCGCCAATCGTCAAGGAAAGGCTTTATCCAATTTATTTTTCCTAAAGCAAGGGAAGGCTTTATCCAATTTAATTTTCACAAAGCTAATTTTATGTGTCAGAAATACCACATTGAGGCAATTTAATAATTTTGTTTGGTCAATATTATGGTCAGGCGATTGCAAAACTCGTCAGCAATTGCGTCAACCGTTTAGACTATTTTGTGCTGAGATTGTGTAAGGTTTTCACACATTAGGTAGCAAATCATTTTCGTTTCAATGTCAAAAAAGAAAGTACTGTGTACTGTCTCAACTTAATAGTCAGCTCTCTCGTACCAACATACAGTATACTGCCAGTCTATTACCACAATTTTTCCCCAAACGCCATGAATAAATCTTAGCACATGCATATCACAACGAATTCGTATGTTCTAAATAATCACAATCGGTGGTATGTATTATAGGTACAGGTATGTACATGTGTGTACAACTCTTCAATATTCCAAGATTCCTTTGAGAGAACGACAATATTTCCCTAAACACCCAAGAATCAGTGATAGTTCGCTTCGATGTAACTCATTTAATGAAGATGCGACAATTTGGGCAGCCACCGACTGAAGTCAGCCTCGTCACCGACCAACACCCGATTGCGTTTCGGCACGATTCCGTTGTATTCGCACATTTGCAGGTAGACGCTGAGTCGGGCTTGATGGTGGGCGGGGTCGACCACCAGTTGGTCACGGTCGGCACCCTGAATTGACAAGGGGAGAATCTGTGCTTGCTCAGTCCCAGTTGTCCTGAAGCGGCATTCAAGTTATCAGACACTAGGTATGTATGTATATGTGCGGGGGGATTTCCTTGAGCTGCTGGGTGCCTGAGATCAAATTTGAGGCCAATAAATTGTGATGCTCCAGAAATGTTTCACGGCTAGCGCAACAGCAGCAGAAGGAAGATGACCGTTGATATGAACATTGAATATTTATAATATACATAATACCAATAGCGAATCAGCATCTGCGAAGACCGAAGAATCAAAACAATACAAAACTAGGAACATCAGCGTTTTTTCGCTTGATCAGTAACAAAAACGCATGTAAAATGGAAATATACCCTACCGGCTCGAGCGGAATCAGATTTTGTCTGATGGCGATAAATGTGAGTACACGATTCAGTTCGACCTGAAAATCAGGGGAAGTGGTGCATCAGAGAATTGTGACGGACTAGTATTAGTGCCGTGAACATAAGAAAAATGGTGTTTGTTTCCAAACACTCTCATTCTTTACAGTTCTGCAGCCAATTGCTTTTTACAAACGTTCATTTTGAACGACAACAGCTCCACTGCAATATTCTGCGGAGTGTTTCAAAGTATGCCTCAACCTGCAATCGAATGACTTGTTCATTTGCGATGTTGCTGCGCCAACGTTCACGTAGGGCATTGACGATCAACGCAACCGCCGCGATCAGCACAACGATGCACAGTGCCACGGCCACACCGATTAGAATGCCTGAATGACAAAGGCAGGGAAGTCTTGGTGTTGTTTGGTTTGCCAGAAGTGTGATACGCAATGTCGCTGCGAGAACGATCTTGGTGCGAGTTTTACTGGTGACTTTATTGGCGCTTTCGTGATGTCATTGAAGCCCAAAACGCAAGTTTTGTAAAACAACCAGAAAGGGACACGACTGCGGCGCAGCTAATAGGCGAACGCTGTCCATAAAATTGACGCGTGGCATCAAAATAATTAGCAAATAATTCTAAAACAACCAATTTTTCTTGCCAACCTCCAATGGTGGTCAGTAGCGGTCCGCCCTGTTGTTGCGAGTCACAGAATTGAATTCTCAAATCCCACGCCGTGCCTTCAACCTCGGCCGGTGGGTCATTGATGTTGACGATGTAATGTGGCTTGTCATTTTGCCTGCTGCTGTCTGCGGCCGGCGGCGATTGTGGTTGGGCAGACATGCTGATGTTTCACAATCGGTGATACTGGTGTTGGAGAAAAATCGCGCTGGCTACGGTAGAAATTGTGAAATTTTATTTGTGGTTCGCGAGTTGTGTTGACGAATACACGCGGCAGTCCATTTAGTTTGGTAGTTTTGCTGTTCATAATGTCTGGCACAGATATAAATCTCATGATTTTCTAAAACCAACCAAATAATACATCAATCAATAAATTCAACAAATTTTTATTCATCTTGTTGTGCGCATCTTCACTTTTGTGGAATTGAACCACACAAATCTTTTTCATTATAAAATATCCGAAAATGAACCTAACAGAAGAGGTAAGCAGAAACGCAAAATCGAATCTGTCTTGACCCCGAAAACCTTCCAACGAATAGATAATTAACCGGTAATTGCGCCAAGTAAGCCCAACAGAAGAGAAACAGAACGGAACAATAACGCCTTAATCAGTCACCATAAGCTACCATTCAAACAATTTTGATCATCTTCAACATCGACAATATCAATATTCCCCCTTTGTCGGACCCCACCGAACAATGAAAAACGAATTCACAAAAAAAGCAACGCAAGAAACCAACCCAATAATACTTCTGAAAATAGACCCAAGCAAAGATGAAAAATAAATCGAATTTGCCTAAAAACACATTGGAAGTCAGAAACAGAACAAAAACTGGTTATAGAAATTAAACTAAAATACATAATGGCAATTAGGGGTGATATGAGAAGTTGCAAACAGAATTTACTCAATTTGGCCTCAGCATCACTGCGGTGGTCGACGCCAGGCGCCTTCGGTACGATCTGAAAACAATAAAAATCAAGTGCTGCAACAAAGGACGAAATGGGCCCAGGGACTTTCCGAGAATTGTGACCACAACCAGTGTAAAAATTGTATATTATTGGCTGGCACTCTGACAAACAGCTGAACGCTGTGCGAATTTACAATCCTCAAAAAAAAACCGAACAAACTTCAGCGAAACAAAAATCTCGGACCCGAAAGCCAGCAAGTGTGCATACCTTGCCCATCTCTGGGTGCTTGTTGTTGCTGCCGCGGTTGACGTGGCTGTCGCCAGTCATCACGCCCTCCGTCACCACCTGCAAATAACAACCAACACTGATGTTGTTGACATTGATAACATTGATTTCTACGTTCTAGTCTGACAACGCATTCGATTCGGCAGATGTTTGTCGACCACGCGGATTTTTGTACATGATGCAACCGCTGACTCGCTGACTACCGGCCAAATACATGCTTTACGAAAAGTTTAGCTACCTATTTACTTTACTTGGCATAACTTTCCACAAAGCACCCAAATCCTTCCACACCTACCCATATCCCTTCGTTGTTGTGGCGGCGGCCCACGTCGGTCCGGACCACCGTAACCACCACTCCCTCCGCCCGTGCCTTGCGGAGGACCTGGAACGGTTGAAGGATTCATGGACGCCGGTACCGTACCTGGGCACCTGGTGATAGAATCGGACCGCTTTCTTGATCAAGCATATTTCCAGATATGTAGGCACTGCTACCTGCGACCAGCGCATAGCTTGTTTTTTTAGGTGGCTGAGGGAAAATTTGTTGCACCTGTAAACCTGTAACACATCGTCATTCAATCAACGTGACAGACACGAGTCGGTTCGATTACCAAGTCTGACTGACACAACTTCAGGATAGCAGCGCAGTGGTATTCACCAAAATCCCACACAACCATTCAACAGCTCAATGCAATATACCTTGTCGCCAACTGCCCATATCGCGTCCACCTCCACCGCGTTGTTGTGGCGGTCCCATATCCCTTTGCTGCGGCGGTGCTGCATCGCCGCCCCTACGCCACGACTGTTGTTGGTCTGCATCACTGCGCTGCGGTGCATAGCCGCGGTCGTAGCCACCTCGCTCGCCGCCTCCACCGCGCTCTGGGCCTGTGTGGATGGAGAGCGGGGTAAGTGATGGAACGCAGTGTATCATCTTTGGGGTGACAATCTGCACAATACAGCTATAAAATGATTCCGTTTCATTGTGACGGACACGTGTTCGGGTAAACGTTCCAGGAGCAGGTGATAGCACGGAACACTAAAATTTCGAGGTTTAACCCCAGAAGCAGAAACTTATACAGACTGGTTTTTGTAATCTGAGTCACAGCCGATCAAATTAAAAACAACACACAAGAACAACATACCCGCATAGCCACCGCGATCTCGGTCACCCGGCCCGGGGCGGTCGCGGTATCCTCCGTGGTCTCGATCCGGCCCAGGTGGACCATCATACCCACGGTCACGGTCCATACGCTGTCGGTCGGAGCCTGGATAGAAAGCATTCAGAAAACTATGCATTGGGCTTGCTTTGTGGTTTAGTTCACAAATTCAAAAAATACCATATTCGTGCGCAGAAGCTGTTAACAAATCGTTTGGGTACTTTCACTTATCCTCTAACTATTGGTAAGCTTGGTCAGGGGGATAAAAACGCATCACAAATGATGCACGCCTGATTGTACATCTCGGTTAGCAGCAGGCCAATATATGTAGTTCACCAACGAACAACCCGACAACCAACCCCAAGCCTCCCTGGGCGGTGGTGCCCTGTCGTCATGCTGCGGCGGTCCCCTTGGCTGATACGGTCTGTCCCTCTCGCCCTCCGGTGGTCCCCTGGGTGGTTGATACCGTTGTTGCGGAGGCGCACCATGGTCATCTTCAGCACCACGAGGCTGCTGCATTGGTCTGCGCATTGGTGACTGCTCCCCTGCTTCGTCGGGGGTCGGTGCACCTCTGGCCCCTGGGGGTCGGTAGGCTCCACCGGCCGGTGGTTGGGCCACTGGTTGCGCGGGACGAGCAGCGGAACGCCAATTGTCGGCTTGGTCTGCGGCAGCTGCAATTGAAGTCGTCTTGTTGTAAAGGTATGATTGTATTCTGAGCAAATTGATCTTGGTTGGTGCCGCGGTGGTGGGCGTTGCAAGTCCCAGGCTCGTAGTGAAAGACATCAATTGGTACGAAACCAGTTCTGGTTGATTGCAGCGGACCAACACCGAGTCAAGCTCCCTAATTTGGTCAACACTGAAACATGACTTTACCAAATGTGAGCCCTTCACATCCGAAACCCTAATTTTCAACCGTTCGTAAAAGGAAACATAAACCACAACAACAGAAACTACAACAACTGGTACCAACCAGCAGGCGCACGCTGCATCATCGGTGAACCACCCGGCGGCCGCATTGGACCACCACGATCGGGGCCACCGGCCTGTCGTCCCTGAAAGTCAAGGAAAAGTTTAAACTTGGTAAAAAGGACAAAAAAGATATTTTTTATGAGGGATCAAAACAAATAGCAAATAGGTCGTGCTAACCGGTCCACGTTCCGGATATCGATCCCGATCACCACCGCCAGGCGGCATCGGGGACACACGACCTTGAGGTGCCGCCGGCTGAAAAAACGGTAGCGTTATCGAAAAATGATCTTTACGAACAATATTGTTGACAAAAGTAGCACCGACCTGTGCTGCGGGTGCACGGCGCCATGATCCCGTTTCAGGTGCACCACCGGCTTTGTCTGCGTCTGACTCTGCCGGACGAGCTCCCTGAAAGTAAAATGTTTTTTTCATAATTGTTGTGCTCATCAAAGAAACATTTAGGAGATTGATAGGTTTTATTACTCTGCCTTTAAAAAATATACCACAGATTGATACCTACCCGTTGATATCCTTCGCCCCTCGTGCGCCCGCGTTTCTCGTCTTCAGCCTGTTTGCGCTGTCGTTCCTCTTCCTCGGCTTTTTCGCGTTCTTTTCGCTGAAAGAATGCTGGCGTGCGGTGTTCTATTTTTATTGATTGTGTGAAAAAAACAAAACAACAATAAATTTCTAGATATAATTGAACGCCGACCTCCAGCCACTCGCGTTTCTTCTCTTCGTAGACTTTCTTCTTCTCCGACAACAATCGTTCTTCACGCGTGTCATTCTTCTTCTTTTCCCACGCCTTCAATCGTTCGGCCATCGCCTCGCGTCGTGCCGTCAGTGCTGAAAGTGTGTGATATTCAAAAAATAAATCCTGTGGGTTGAGCAGAGTGCAAGTGGCGTTGACGTGTTGAAAGCACGGCACTTGACAACAACGTGGTTTCAGTCACTAACCTGCGCTCAAGAACTTCTCGGCTTCAGCACGCACACGTTCGAGACGTTCATACGTGCGACACTGGTCTTCGTGCTCCTTTCTGCAACAGATGGGAAATACTTACGCACTGATAATGCTCTAAATTATTATTCCTCGACACAAACGCCCATCTTTTGACAAAAAATGAACGAAACCGAGCACGCACTTTTTATTCTCGACTCTGAGTTCCTCGAACGCATACCAGTCCTCTTCATCCTTGTCCCGCCAGGCCAGGAACGCCTCTTTGCGGAACGGTATCTCTTCGTGATGACACGCGCGCACCATGTAGTCCCATTTCTTCTCCTGATTTCGTTGTCGCTCGATCTGGTCCAGTCGTTCGCGGTCCATCTTCTTTTTCTGAAAACGAAAAACATTTTTTTATTTCTGGTTGGGTTCGAACCTGGAGAAATAAAACGGGAACAGTCATTTTTACACCGACACGATCGGCACCCGGCATTTCGGCCACTGCAAATAGGAATCAGCAAGTCAACTGCAGAACAGATTGGGGGAACCACAAAAGTCGTTCAGAAATATTCATCAGATAGAGTAGGTCTTCACAATAATGAGTACACGCTGCATGTTGGGCGGGACTTGAACCCGGCAACTAAAATGAGTGTCATACAATGACTAAGGCACATGCACGCACCTGTTCAAGCAACAACTGATCGGCATCCATGCCTTCCAGGTCCTCTTCATTGTGATCACGCAATATTTTCTGGCCGATTTTGCACTTTTTCAAATTCTCAATCCTGTCCTTGGCAATGCGGCGTTGTTGGTCTTTCTGCAGAATTTTGAAAGATACTTTTTGAAAATTACCAGATTTCGAGACTTTTCACGATTACGAACCTTGCGTTCTTCGCGCGCAATCTCCTCAAACTGCAGTCGTTCAGCTTCAAGTCGTTTCTGTTCGGCTTGGCGATTTTGGGCTTCGCGACTGCAAAAAGAATCCGAAATTATCAGTCGGCAGATTAGGAAAAGTCGAGAATACAGGGTTCAGTTCCCAAAATTATCCATGCATCGATTGATAGCAGAACTCTTGAGTACGTGAAACGTATCATACTCACATCTGCTGGTCGTTCTGTTCCTTCTGCTGTTGCTGTCGTTTCTCGTTCTCTCTAATCTCCTTGTACTCCTCAATGCGCTTCTTTCTCTTCAGAATGTGCGAATAATCGTCCTCCGCATGGTGCACGGCGATCACTTGCACGCGTTGCAGCTGGAAAGACAACGTTGTTGGAAGGTTTATTTTCAACAAGAACTAAAAATTAGAAAACCCAACCTCCGATTGCATTTTCTGCTGTCGCTGCGTGCCTTCAATGGCGTAGGCAGCCGTGCGCAACGCCGAGTACAGATCTTGTAGATAACAGCGGATTTCGTCGGACGGCAACAGCTGAATGCATAGCAGAAATTGATACAAAATTAAAAAAATGAAACGACAAAATACAGTCACTCAATACCTTGTCAATATGAGATCCATCGACATCAACTCGATCGTCAGCACCCAACGTGGTTGAATCCGATGCGAACACAAAGCTTTGACCTCGGTGGTCGATGTGAACCTGAAACAAATTCTCAGCTTCATACAATTCAAAACACAAATTCACAGCAACATTTTTTTGCTATCGGAAACATGCATGCGCACCTGAACGAAGCCCTTCTTTCCGGCGAACACCACGAATCGTTCCAGTGCTTCGCGCTCCATGAACGGAATCATGCAACTCAGACGTTCGACTTTGATTGATTCGTACACTTGCGCCACCTGGAGAATAACGACGATTTGTTTCTAACGCTCGTTGCGCGAGCGTTGTATTGAGGATAGGTACTGCACTTTGCGAATCACCATGCGATGGCAGATGGAAAGCAGCAACTAATCCCGAACAGCGTTATACAAGTAACTGTCGTTCCCCACAGGACATTTAATAATGAAGTTCTACGCTGATCAACTTCATGAGCATCCCAACAATTCCAAACATCGCCTAAAAAGCCTCGTGACCATTTAGTCGCGTCCCGTTAAATACAAAAAAGACCGGTTGACGGAATATGGCTTGCCCAACCACCGTTTCTACGTCAGCGAAAATACAGTATAGCAACACCACGCCAACACGAACCCGATTTCGGAGGTGGCAGATCAGTGAAACATTCATACGTGGCTGCTGATTTGGGAAATCTTACACGTCGTATAGTAAATTTCCAAATTCGCTGCCGCACAGTAAAATACGCCCCAAAGAAAGCGCAAAGATAAAAACCCACACGCAAACCGCGCGCGGGCCAGACACAGCGCGCGCACGCACCTGGCGGGCTGGCTGGCAAGGCGCGTGTGTGTTGGCTGGCTCATTGCGAATGGCTCTCCAAGATGATTTCACAAGCTGATTTAGGGGAACACCTGACATTAACTATGGGGCGTACTTTACTGTGCGGCAGCGAATTTGGAAATTTACTATAGAATACAACGTGGTGCATGACGATCTCTCTTTCCTTGCGTTTTGCAAGCCCGCCACCTACGAAATCGGGCTCGTGTTGGGGTAGTTTGCGTTTACTTTGCTATCCTATCCAGCCAACCTGTCGCAATATGCGTATGGCAGCCGATGCCCGCAGGCGTTCGACGTACTGTTTCCAATCGGCCTTGTCGCAAGCTTCCAGTATCGCCAGATGTTTGTTCACCACCTCGGCCAGGTGCAGCGGCGAAAATTGCAGCTCGAGCCAGCTGTCGAATATGGAACGTTTTGTGGGTTTCTCCAAATTTTATCGATGAAATTTATTACCAGGCATGCAGGAATTTTTGGCCAAATTTGCTGGCCATAGGCTCGTAAGATTTCCGATTGCGTACATACTAGAGGCCAAATTTGAACAGAAAAACTCCGCAGGTATTTCACCTGTACAACTGCTTGGCCGTGTCGTGACACACGTCGATGATGCCGAGTCGCGTGAGATCTTTCAACAACGTCTTGCGCGATGGTACCGACTGCAGAAAAAGAGCAAGTCAGTTAGAGCACTCTCTTGTTTGCTTTTCTCAGTATGACTTTGCAGCAACGAGAAACATACATACACAGCACCACGGAGGACACAATAATAAAAAGCGAAGAGCGAACAACCGCACCTTCAAGTCCAACAACTGCGCCAACTTCAACTGATTCGCGACGTACTGCTCCTCCATATCGAGGTGTCTGGCCAGATCCGATGGAGTGTCGGCGCCTGGCGCGATCGACAGCACCGCCAGCGTGCAACGCGTCGCCATGCTGTGTGCACATGGGTGAAAGTCGCTCAACTAAGTTTCTTCATGCAAACCAAAAACATTGGGAGGACAATGCAGTTCGCACATGGGAGTTTTTGCATTTAGTCACATAACAAGATCTCAGGTGCAAAGTGTGCCAAAAAAATTTCAAACAAAATTTTTATTATGCCCCCCCCCAGTGATGTAGTTGGTCCGAGCAAGGAAGCTAGCCAGCTAAAGGGGCCCGGCGCAAGAAAGCTAGCCAGCTAGCCGGGTACCCCGATTTGGGGGCATTGGTCCAGAAGTAAAAAACCGTGGTATAAAATTGGTCGAAATTATGCCAAAATAAGGCTTAAAATGCGTGTTTCTGCGCATGTGTGAGCAAACGTGAGAGAATTTGACCATTTTGACCCATCAAATGGTCATTTTGGCACTAAAATCAACACTTTTTTGACTTGATGACCGGAACAAGAAAGCTAGCTAGCCAGTTTGGGGGTATGGGTTTGGGAGAAAGAAAGCTACCTAGCAGTTGGGGGTATTAGCCCCCCCCCCAACTGCATCACTGTCACCCCAAGTGCAGAAAATTCTGAAAACTCAACAACTATCACCACACAAACTTGGACGACTCCTCAGCGGTGAACGTTTTTCGCATATCTTTGAACATCTGATACAGTTTCAGCAACGTGGCCGCATGGAACAATTGATTGCCGGATTGCCAGAAAACCAGCGCCAGTTTCTCGTAGAATGTCACGTAGGTCTACAGAAAAGCGCCAATGAAACGTTTGATTGAATGGAGAAAATCATAGGCAGCACAAAAATCGAAATTTGATGACTGGTCGGCCACAAACCTGGGTTTTCACGGTTCGTTTGTCCTTCTCGCGCGACAGGCTGAAGATCTGCCACACATCGTCGCTGCTCTTGAACGCTTCCTGTACGTCAATTATTGCACATGTGTGAACGAGTTCGTTTTTCATTTCTGCTTCGATTGGCACTTGGCTGTAATCGCATTTAAAATTGTTAACCTGCCACATTTCCATCGTAATTGCGACTTCCAGTTGATTCAACCGCGTCTCTTGCATCGAAGCCAGCGTTTCCGGGTTGGCAAGTTTAACGCTGCAAAAAAATATAAATTAAAAAATCTGAAAATACAAGATACCAAGAGAAACTGATGCAAACGACAAACCCATGCTGGAAATGCTGCGTTTTCTGGATCTGACTCAAATGTAGGCGAAGTATTTCGCACAATTTACGAAATTCGGTGCGACGCTGGTATTTGTGACAGAACAGGAACGCGCGACGAGCGATCGTGTGGTAGAGTTCTTCGACCTAAACATGCGTAAAAACGTCTATTTTTAATAATTTTAGTTTCATAAACATAGATGAACTTTCAAACGCACCGCGGCATTGTTGCGCAACAATTCCAAACAGTTCCGATACGAATCCCACAAAAATCGCAGCCACGGACTCAAAACGGCGCGGTCGGCTCGATCCTGGCTGTCGGCTGACGAAACGGCCGACAGCAGCAGACTGCGAAAAAATTGACTTTTTTTCATTTTTTTTACCTGTGGTATTTTACCTACAAATAAATCTAAACAACAAGTGAACTACAACCTTTCCGGCGATTTTGCCTGATCCAGATCATCATCAATTTCTTCCACCAGGCCTTGTGATTCCTTCTGCGCTTGTTCCACTCGTCCTTCGGCCGTTTCCAGATAGTGCAAGATCGCCGCTTTCAATGACGCAACGTTCACCTGGAAGGTCAGCAGAAACACTTCGTTGCTTGCGTGCGGGTCATCAATTTTTTTGCGATTGATTATTTCTTTTCTGCTGAAAACGATGGACTCGCTTATACTGGCAGGCGGAAAAAAACCGGTTTTTTTTCGGAAAAAACCGAAAAAAAACCGTTTTTTTTCCGAGACCCGAATACTTTTCCATTTATTTTTCCGTGGGTATCTTTTCGGTTTTTGATCGGAAAAATATCGGTACTTTATTCCAATTTTGCCAAAAAATTGTAATGCAAAACTGATGAGTTTTTCGATTTTAGTGAAAAATTGGCTCGAGCACGAAAATTAACCGGCCCAAAATGGGCCAAAAAGCGCGTAAACCAAGTGTTTTCGACTGACTTCAACACTCTTCAAGAACACTCTCGCCACTCGGAACAAATTTTGCACTGAAATTGTTATATTTTTCGCAATTACGTTCTTAAGTACTGGAAAAATATTTGGAAAAAAAAACGGTTTTTTTCGGAAAAAAAAACCGTTTTTTTTCCACGAAAAATAAAAAACGGTTCTTTATGACAGTATAGACTCGCTTACATCGCACACAGGGTTCACAATAATTGCAAAATTGCAAGCAAGTTTTTTCTAGTTGTCCATTTTAAACGTAGACCGTGTCCGATAAAAAGTCATTATGTAGCATATAGTTGCCGACAAACCGGTTCTTTAAATTAAAAAAAAATTGAAAAAAGACTAAGAACCGTAGAGTATAAGGATAGCGGCAACCAAAACATGCATTTGGGTACATGTTTTGTGTATTATTGATACTGACACCGCGCATGTGTCTTACAATGGTTATTACTACGTTCTGCCATGCCAAAAAAAGCAATTGCGGCGACTTTTACCGTGATGGATGCAGGTTGTGAAAAAAGTTTGCCCCTTATTCCGAAAAATTCCGATTTTTTGGGGAAAGTCTCCGGTGCCGGGTCGGACTATCTGTCAGGGATGACCCAATATACGTATAATTGTGGACGTCTGGCGGCAACGATAATGTAGGATAGGATGTACATGTCAATTGGGTACCACAGTTAACAAACTGTAAGCGAACAGCTGGAGCGAGACCCCTGCATGCAGTCCGGACGGAAGTGACCATGGCCTCCCTCAAACTCCAACTTGTTCTACATCTCTTCCCTTTACAAAACATGTCACAAACAACGAACACCATCACATAAAGCCCGAAAGAACCTGTTGAGTCAAATTCCTGTACTGCCAAAGGGCGTCCTTGGCCGTGTTTGTCTGTCGCAAATCGACGCAAAGCTCGACCTCCTTCATAATGATCTTTTCGTGTATCGGCTGCCATGCCACTTGGATTTGACGGGCACGAGGACCTGAAATTAAACAAAAGACCGATTTCTGAGCAATTTAAAGATCAAGTCAGTTAACTCTAAATGGGATGGCGCCGTGAAGGTTGGGATCGATGCAGCCTGCGGCGGCAAAGGGAGCGTCTATGACAGCAGGACGGGGGCCAAAGATCGCAATTGACGGCCGGGCCCTGCTGTGGCCAAGTCGGACGGGCCAAGCCAAACCCGAATTGGCGCTCTCACATCGAATCTTGGCCGAATGCCGAACATTTCATCTTCTGCTTTTGTTGCCTATTTTGGGTATACTGGCGGGTAGGGTTAAGGGACGTCGGATGTCGGGCGCCAAAAAAGTGTAGGTGTCGGGTGTCGGATGCCTCCAGATGTCGCTGGTCGACCTACCTACCTACTGTACCTAGGGGCAGTGTAGTGGCAGACAAATGGTTGCAAGATACCCTTGGGGGAATGTACCCAGATGGTTGCAAGGTACCCCCTACCCAGCCTCCGGGAGGTTGCAAGGTACCCCTGAGGATCGAAAAAGGGTTTTTTTGCATGCATTATACTGCAAATTTGGCCGAAAAAGGGGTACTTTTTTGCATTTTGGCCGAAAATTTGCCTCAAATACCTATTATGGAGGTTTGCCCGCGGAGCGCGCGATTTTTGGGGTTTTCAGGTCGAAAACCACCCATTTTGCCTATAAAAACCATAAATTGAAGGTTTCAAGGTGCCCTCTGGGGTGCAAGGTACCTACCCTTCCCCCATCCCCCCAAGGGGTGGTTGCAAGGTACCGTATTGTCGGAAATAGAACCCGGGGGGTCTATTTTTTCACTGGGGTCATTTTGGGGGGTTCAATTTATGGGGGGGTCAATGATTGGGGGGGGGGTTATATTTTTCATTTGGCCCCCCGACGAAAAAAATCATTGTTAATAATGCCCCTAAAATGGCTTGTTTTCGGTATTTTCTAATTTTAACAGCGGCAATTATGCTTAAAAAGCTGTATTCTGTTGTGTACGCAAGTTTAAGCAACGTTTGACACAAGAACACAGCCTTACCATACCACTAATCTGTGGTACGGTGAAGGTTGGGGGTGGGGTTCTATTAATGGGGGGGGGGGTCAATTAATGGGGGGTTCTATTTTTGATTTCGGGCCATTTGGGTAGGGTTCAATTAATGGGGGGTTCTATTTCCGACAATACGGTACCTACTCCTTAGGGGGGAATCCCCCATCCCCCCAGCCCCAGCCACTACACTGCCTAGGGGGGCTCCCGCTATCCCGCCCCAGCTACACCAGTAATTGATTCTGAGGAAGTTTTGAGGTCAAAATGGCCCATACCGGTGATTTCACCATTCACCTCATAGTAGTGGCTGGGGGGGGGGGGGGGGGGGGGGTTACCCCCCCTCTCAGTACTTACCTACCACAAAACCCGAGGGGGGGGTTGGGGGGGGTTGAGTACTTCAAATTTTCAAATTTTATCTGCACGCTTTCGCAAAGACCTTTACACAAGATCCGGAGAAACCCTAAAAAAGTGAACATGAGTATTAATAAACGAAAATGTGAACATGACGAACAAACGACAAAGAAAACGTACCGGCGAGATTCAACCAACCAAACTACTGGTAATGAAGAGAACAAACGTAACGAGCAATAAAGTCGGCAACGGATGACGGAATATAGATGATTATCTGAAAAGCAGCAACCCAGTGACTGAGGAGATCAGTCAACGACGGCTGAGAATTTTGTTGAAATATGGCGAGAAACTACGTCTCGACCACGTGAGTTTAGTTTAGATTTAAAGGCCGCAATTGAGGCAGCAGAGACGACGCCCTCTGGTAGACTGTTCCAGAGGTCCACGACACGATAGGCCCAGTACCCGGACAAGTCTGCACCCGCGCCATGGACTCGACACAAACTGTGGGAGTGCCCTCGGGTTGGGCGGCCGGTGTCACGAGATGGAAAGAAGGATTCCTTGGTTACCCCAGGTATGAGACCATGAACGACTTTGTACACGAGCACAAGATCGTTCACGGTCCGGCGATAAATTAGGGGGTCTAAATTTAGGGCATGCAAACGCTGTTGGTAAGACAGTGTCTGCATGCCAGGTAAATAGTAGGTGAACCGACGTTGAATTTTTTCAACGTTTTTAGCTAAAGTGACATTTTGAGGGGACCAAATGGACATGGAAAATTCCAGTAAAGGGCGGACATAGGCCAAATAAAGTTTTCGGAGGAAGTCGCGATTTCGACTGTGAAAGTTTCGGCGGATGGTCTTCTCCATTCTGCTGGCGTCAGCCACAATTTTACCAATATGTGACTCAAACTTTAAGTTTTGTTGGTCTATTAAGACACCCAAGTCCCGGACATGGGGTGGTGAAATAATTTGCTCATTCCCACAAAAATAGACAGGGGGGACTTGGGGGCGATTCCCAAGCCTTACTGTGACGCTCTTATGGCTGGCAAGAGCCATGCCATTTGCAGAGAGCCAACTAATGACCGCATTTATGTCACCCTGGAGGATTTTGTGGTCTGCAGCACTACGGATTTCCCTGTAAATTTTGATATCATCAGCGTAGAGATACAGATAGGTACCTGGATGTACTACACTGACAACATCATTTATGTAGATGAGAAAAAGGGTCGGGCCGAGAACACTGCCCTGGGCGACCCCGGAGGTGACCGGAATCCACCCAGAGACTGCGTCCCCGACCCGAACCCGCTGTGACTTACCTCTCACAACTCCAAATCATACCTCTCACAAGCAATTTTATACCTTTTTAAGGCAAAAATCGGTGTTTTTCTACCTTATTTTCCCAAAAATCGCGCGCTCCGCGCGCAACCCCACCCATAATACCTATTTTTAGGCGATTTTCGGCGAAAATTTGAAAAAAGTACTATTTTTACCTCATTTTTTGGCCAAAATTGTATCACAAAAACGGTGTTTTTTCGCGTTTTTGGGTGACCAAAATCATACCTCTCACGCTTCCGGTCCCAACCCCGCATCATACTTACCTCCCACACATGGGCCTGCCACTACACTGATTCACCTTATGTACTGGAAATTTATCCTCCGGTTCTTTTCGGTTTTTTTCGAAACTACCGTAAAAACCTAAATAGAGCCCCCCGGAACATATCCCTCCCCGGAATGGAGCCCCCCTAAAAGGGGTCCGTGACTAATAGAGCCCCCTTCCCCAAAGTCCCCCTACATACAACACTATTGCATTAAAGGCTCGATAGTCGCACACGGGTACATGTATGCACGTTTGTTGTTTGGAGGATATTTGCGCCTCCAATTGATGAATAGACAAAGAAATCAGAATATTAACCAATAAACCCCTTTTAAATACAATTTTAGCTGTATTTCTGAGAACAATTTTTTCAGATTGGGGGCAGTGATGATTAATAGAAGCCCCAGGAAGAGAGCCCCTCCCCGGAATAGAGCCCTCAAATGGGTTCAGTGATTAATAGAGCCCCCTTCTATTTAGGTTTTGCGGTAAAGAACCGGCTCCTTTCACAACTGGTCTCGCCGCGAGCGCGAACCGCGAAACCCGGCCCGATTTGCGACCTCTGAAACAGATAAAACACCGACCAGCACCACGTGACCGTATCAGTTCGTGCAACGCGTCCAACGCATCCTTCTTCTTGTCCACCGACAGCAGATCTTCGGCGCGTTTGAGCGCGTTCTCCGGACGAACTTGATGGCCGCGCGACATTTTGATCTTCCAGCGGAGCGGTCGTGGATTACAGGACCTGCAAATGCAATCACTTCAATTTTAATAGTCTTTTTACACTTAGGCATGTCTATTGCACACTTGTGAAAGAAATGGCTTGCTATATCTTGAAAAAATGTCCTGCTCACTCACAAAGAATTGGGTGGGTTGCGTTGGGTTGGGTTGGGTTAGTCTGCGAAAAAATATTAAAAATTTCTCTGGCATTTCAATTTTATCTGGCTTCAGCTCCGCTCAACCACGCGACTTCCAGTTGTCTCTGAGACGATTTCGTGTGGTAACGTCGACTTCGCCTAGCCTGAAGAACGAAAACGCATGTTGTGTCAAAAAGCTGACGCCATTATGCATTGAAGTGCAGTCAAGCTCAACGCCTATGAATCTGTGTAAATACGAACGGTAGTTCTGCGCTATGGCTTCCCATGCTTCGGTCTGATCAAGTTGCAGGACGCAGTACCAGTTCGGCACCAACACCAATGCTTTTTTACGTCAACGATTATCTCATGTTTGTATTGTCTGCGATGTTTCATTTGACTCAAACTGGAGCCCAACCATAAGCCTAAGCATAAGTCTGGAAAATAAGTATAAGCAAGGGTTCGAAAATGGGGTGGTCCGGACCTGTGGGCGGAGTGTGCATCCTACCGAAATCAGACGACGTTTTCTGAATATATTTCCTTGGTGTTGTCTGCGCCTTCCACCGAGGTTGCACCGAGTCTTCCCACAGATTGCCTGCTTTTTTGGAGGCTCAATATATAAGCGTGCTTTTCAGCGATGTAAAACCAAAACGAGTCTTGTTATGAAAAGCAGGAGCGTTGGGGTGGCAATACCATCCGTCTAAATATTTTATTGCATTTAGTCTTCTTGTTTAGCTGCCTGGAAAACTCGCCTTGAGGAGTAACTCAATGAGTCTTCCAGTCCCACGACCCGCAACAAAAACACATATTTTCGAAGGCAACTAAATACATATTCAAATTAAAATCCTGCCATTAGGGTTTCGGTACCTATGTCCACCCAAGCCCGGACCCGACCCGATTCTGTGTAAAATATTCCGAAAACAAAATACTTTTCCATTAGGCGAGAGTAATCAAATCATATTCGTGGCGCAAAGATTACGGTATCCCCAGCACCAGATTGTGTGTATAAATACGATGCACAATTCATACCAGTTTCATTGCTTGATTTTGACCACCGATTTCACCGACTTTCCATCTTGACACACGATTGTGATCCCGAAGCCAAGTCATCAACATCATGTCAGATCGACGTTCGAAACGAACAACACATCGACCAGCAGCAAATCAGAAACGAACAAAGACCAGACACAAATCCGAATGTTTGGCTTAATTTTTTCATTTGTTTGACATTTAAAAAAATATCGAAATATTTGAATTTCGCAGCGCGCCAACCGCGTGCCAGTGCACCACCGACGACGACGGACGCACCGACGAGCAGCGACACTGACGATGTCGGAATCGGCAGTCGAATGCGTCGAGGTACGGTAGTTTTTCGGAATTTTTCCCAAAAAATTGCTTTCATGACAATCATGATCTTTTTTAATTCGATTTCCACATTTCAGGAGCGCTGCCGCGTCAGGCACGTGTGCAGGCGTGCGGCAAAATCAAACAGATCTACCATCCGAAACAGAACGACGCCAACAACGACAGCGAAGGCGGTGCGTCACTTTGTGAGCGTCATTTTGGTTTTGAAGCCTATGAAACATCAGCTATCACTTTGTAGAATCGGCACCTACCCCTTCGGCCCCGGCCGAACGGCCCGGAGACCCGAATCGTATCAAATGTCTGATCTGTCTGGGTGACAAATACGAGAACGAGACCAAACTGAACACCTGTCAACATCGATTCTGCTGGTCGTGCATCTCGCAGTGGGTCAAGGTGTGTGAAACATCACATCACAATACATTTTCAAACATGTCATTTACTTTTTTAGTCTTGCAGCGCACGCCATCGTGTCCGCTGTGTCGTGTGCCCTGTCGCGTCATCGAGACCGTCAAACGCGATCCGACCAACAAGGGGGGCAAGAAACGCAGGTGCGATCAACTTGATTATTCACACACGCTGACTCATTCGTCAGCTCTATCAATTAGCCACTCAACTATATAGTCATTCACGTTGAATTCATCGTTCATTCAATTACATGTATGTAATCTCACGCATTCAATCAATCAGTCAGCGAACCATTCAATTCGTTATTCAATCACTACATCAGTTTCTCCAATTGGTCTAGTCCATTAAATCAGTAATCTGTTATTCAAACATTCATGCAATCAATCCCTTTGTCAGTCAATCAGTCACAAACTGCCATTGAATCAATCACTCCAATTCACACAGACAAATGTGTCGTCCACCGGCACCCCCTCGACCCCCGGTGCATGTCGATCGCCTGGTCCGTGAGTTGGCACAAGCACTCAGACTCGACCCACCACCGTTCAGACGAATGCAACGACGCGCTGATGGAATGGGAATGGGTTAGCTGGCTGATGTTCCACAAAAACGTTGTAACTTCAAAACTCAGAGCTACCAACCAACAAGTCAACAATATTTCAGACTACTACTACGCTCGCTGGAATTGACGATACATTCAAAGCATTTTATCAACTTATTCTTCAAGAGAAAGAATTAAATTATTTTTCCCCCTTTTTCCCCACTAAAATCGATCATGAAGCCCAATGATCCCTGAAATTATGTGAATCTAGCGGAAAATGTGACGAAAAGCGATACTTGAGTTGTATTTGACAGCCATCCTTTACTCTTCCAAACTCATAACATGAAAAAATTAGCCCATTGCTTGTGATTGACAAAATAACATTGTTCCCTAAGCATGAACTGATAAAAAATTAAAAAAAATTAAACTTCGTCTCGAAGTTATACTGCATCCAGGTTGTTAATAAAAAAACTTAAAATTTTTTTTTGAAACTCAGATTTATGTTTTTTTAAATTGTTTTTTATGCTTGACTGTCCTCGAGCATAGATGGGATGGCAGGCAAATGAATGGGAAGGCACAATTTTCTGCCTGCTATACTGCCTGGCAGGTAGAAGTATTACGGTCGGTTTATACTCTGACTTCATGGGCAGTAGCAGTCAGAATTTTGCTGCAGTCAAGTGCAGTCAGCAGTCATTGGCAGTCATGACTGCTTTTGCCTGCTGCCTGCCTGTGACTGCCGATCATTTTTGACTGCCCCCAATGGCTTGACTTCCGACGACTGCCCCCCTTGAAAATGAAAGAAAGAGAAATTCGCGTGTTGTTTGCCTGATCTTTTTTACACAGGCAGTGCCAGCTACAGCACACACAGCCGCAACACACACACACCACACACAGACACACCCACAAACACATTGCTTATGATTATGGGTGATATTTTCCAAACGGTGTAAAGGTCAGTTGGGTGTAAAGGTCGGTGGAAAGCTCGGTCGACAGCTCAGTGTGATAGACCTCGGTGTAAACTTGAAACATTCCACGTTAATAACAGGCAATGTTTCACGTTTACACCGAGCTACGCCGACCGACCTTTCGACCGAACTTTACGCCGACCTTTACGCCCAACTGACCTTTACACCGTTTCGAAAATTCCACCCTATATAGCGCGCTAAGCGGCTGGCCGCAGACGTCTCTGTGTCATAGTGGTTTAGCGTTTGGTCACACGAGGGTTCAAACCTTGATGGTGCACGCAAAAGTAACTTTTTGCACATTTTTGTTATTTTTCCTATGTGATCGGACCTGTTGATTTCAAAAATGACCACGAAAAAAATATAAGGCATATAAAACTCCGTGAAGTCACGCAATAAATACGTTTGGATGTGATCATACAACAAAGCAACCAGTTCACGGGTTCGTTGTTCGGTCAACGACACCGGCACTTATTGGAACTAACTAAAAAACGCCACGGGCAATTAGCCAAATAAAGAATATTCAAACAACAAAGCGATGTTCAAAAGTGCCTTATTTGGTCCCGGCAGTCAACAAGACCGAAACAGTCGTGGTGAGAATGACGCGGGGTGCCTTCTGTTTTTCTTTCGACACAAACCATGTTTTCTCATCCAGATCTACCGATAAACACCAAAACATGTGCGGGAGTCAGCTCAAAACTGCTCAGAAAGTTAAAACTTTTTAACTTGCTGTTTTTGACTGCCGGAAGTCAGAATCGGTGACTGCCAGTCCTTGACTGCCCGGCGCATTTATACTTTTTTCGTGTCTGCTATCGATTTGACTGCGCTCGAGTACAAATGGGGTAGCAGTCAATCGGATGGGAAGAAACAATTTTCTGACTGCTACTGCCGAGCAGTCAGAAGTATAAACCGACCTTAAATCCACCTTTAATCATGATGATGATTGTTGTTTCTTTTGTTCTTTATGAAGCACGCGCGCTGCACTTCTGGCTCAGATAAATGAACTGCAAAATTTATCATGGCTTTGTCGATTTTTAACTGTGAACGAGCTGCAGGTACTTCAGAACAGACAGAGAATAGAATACCCAGGAATCGGTCTGTGTTCTGATTGCTTGATTGTGAGACAAAGTGTAGGTACCTAAATATTTGAAATCCATCCATTTACTACTACATTTTACATAAATGAGTCACTCAAAGCGCAGTATGCATACCTACGCATATAATGTCAGTCATCCTTACCGTGCGTAGGTGGCCATGGCCTGCCCTGGCGTGCACATGCTGGCAACAGGCGTGCAGACAATTGGCGTGGGAGGCACGGATGATCGTATCATCAAACCGGTTCATGATATTTAAATTAAAATGATTCTATAAATCGATTACTCCAACTTGATGCGGTCAGATGAACGTCCAAGCGCAGCCAATACAGCTGAAGTTTTGAATTTTGTGTGCATGCATTTGTCATTTTTAAAACTTTGGATACTAAGTCTTTCAGGTTGTTCTCCGAATATCACCGACTGAATGCAACATAGAGAACATGCAGATCGGTCTAGTTATCCTATCCATTGCCGTCGTGTATTTGGTCGGAGATGCAGCCGGCATTGAGCTGCTGAAAAACTCGAAGTTCAACGAGACTGACTCTTTCGTTTGCGAGTCGGTCGTTCAGTGAGTGTTTGAGATGTTCATTGTTGTTTTCAATTTTTTGGATGTCAGAAGATCCGATTACGTGACTCGATAAAATAATTTTCTTTCAGGAAACTAGTTCCAGTTCAGGTGGAAGTTAGGATCAAATACAGATGTGGGGGATGTGCATTTCTGAAGAAATGCTGCTCGAAAAGCACGTGGGTTTCAAATAGTGATTGCTAATTAAAACTACTACAAGTGGCCCAGACTGTTAACATCAAATACGTTCTTAGCTGGCGAACCGAGCAGCAAGCGAAGTGGTTCAGACAATTGCAGTGCTGCAAGGGATATGTTGAGCACACCAATGAGGCCAGTACAAACTGCCTACGTATGTCGTGTAACAAATCACAAGTTGTTTTTGTTTGACACTAGTATGTGCAGTGCACGTTCCTCAATTTCCTATAATTTACATGATAATTGTATAAATTCCAGCGGTGTGCAACCCCACGTGCGCGCATGGTGTCTGTGTAGCACCAGGCATCTGTCATTGCAATCTCGGCTACAGCGGCATCGTGTGTGAGACGGGCGCCTGGTACACACGACCACTTGTATGGACCATAGTCGGCAGTTGTGTGGGCACAATGGCTATGGTCATTGTGTGCATGGCCTTCTGGGTGCGCAGACGGAAAGCAACCGCCATACTTCAGATCAGCACTGGCCTCGACAAGTCAGTTGTGTCTTTGGAATATTGCTTTCGTTGGTCTTTTCAGTATAATTACGCGCCACCAAAAATATGACTCCAAAAATTGTTCACTATGTTGCAGCGCCGTCTATGATCCTCAGCACAAGACGAAGAAAGCTCACGAAAACGCATACGAGACGGTTCCATGAAAAACGATTGAAAAGTGCATTGCAAGCGATTGAAAACCAACGACAAAGATTGTTTTACTTCATGTGTTATCATCACCGTTAGAATATAAATTTGAATCGTGCAATTCCAATGTTCGAAGTTTCGACGTTTCAAACACTTTGAACATAAACTTGTTTATTGCTTGAATTCTAAAGGGAGGTTGAGGTGCTGGTCAGCTGCTCCAAGTTTTGTGGTAACGTGAGCCTTACGTGGCAGGGTTGAAAATTTTTTGTTAATTAACGAGCTTTTTAAAAAAAACTTCTTTTGATTTTTTGACGAAATTTTTTGTTAGAACAAGTGTCGCAAACGACGTTTCAGGATAAGTGAAATCGATATAACATATTTTTCAAAAATTGAAAAAATTTCGCCTGAGACCGAACTTGTGTGGTGACACCCGTGTGCAGATTCTACGGTCTCCGACCCGACCAGTCTGAGGTTGATGTTCCCTAACGATGTTACTCTAATGTATTTGCAGCATACCGTACAACGTATTTTAATGCATCTAATGCCGTATATCTGATAAAGGACCATCAAAATACCGATTACAGAACAAATCTTACGTGTCAGATCGAATTTGTACACTCCGGTTTTGCACCAAACCTGCATGTGTAGTATTGGTCGCACAATGACTAAATCAGAATTCATCTACCCTGATCTTCAGGTTCAACCTTAACCACTAAGCTACTTGTATTTTTGACAAAACATTTTCAGCTAAAAATAATCTAGCAGATCAACCACGTTGCCGCAGGTCTGAAACATTCTCTTTACTACATACTTTGTGTGCGATCACGCAACGCAACGTCATTGCCCCGTCACTTTCCCTCCTCACGATTCAGGAAAAAAATTTGACCAATTCTTATATAGTCATTGTGCGACTCAATAGCATGCAGTAGTACATTATCGGTGCCGCATCGCTATAAAATACCAGCCCCGCGCATCCCTTTACAAGTTTGGGAATGGGGACAATCAAGGCGCCGTAGACGCGATTTTGGAAAATTGTCCGTCCACAGAAAAAAGTGCCATTTTTTTGCCTCGAAAAAGGCCATTTTTTTAACATTTCAGCCTATGTATCTTGGGCAACCTTTTTTAATTAAAAAAAGCATTCTGATTTTCAAAAAAAATTCTTTTTTTAATTTTTTTATCTGCAACTTTTTGTGAAATAACCCTGCACCCACACCTCATTGCGCTCATGTGCGTTGATTACTTGAGAAAAGTCTGAATTTCAAAATTATCTTAGCAACCATTGGTTGCTGGAATCTTTCTGTTTATTCGGGTTCCCCATTTGGCGCTTGCGCGATCTAATGCCACAAGAAAGAAAAATGCCCCAAGGGGATAAAAGAAATATGGTGACCTGGCTGGCTGACATAAAGGAAATTTACCATTCAGGAAATTTTTGGATGGATTCTTATGTAGTCATTGTGCGACCAATACCTCTTCCATCCCTTCCCCCAAATTTCACAATAGTCTACGCAGACTCGACCCGCCGCCGTTCAGGCAGATAACGACGCGCTGATGAAACGCGTATGGGTGTGCTGGCTGATGTTCCAAAAAAACCTTTGTGTATGACTTCCCAGCTCAGAGCTGCAATACAGCCAACCATCAACAAGTCAACAATATTTAAGGCTAATGCTACGCTCGCTGGACCTGACGCACATTCAAACATGAGCTAAAATAAATGAGAGAGCGCGTTCACTCAAATTTTATAACACCTTCATTGTGACCATTTGTTTGTCCACCCTTTCGTCGTGTCAAATCAGGGCGCTCTTAAGTCATAGTGGAAAATGGAAAATGGAAATGAAAAAATAATCTATGTCCAAGTTTTCCATTTCCATTTTCCCGTACGACTAAGGGTGGAATTTTCGAAACGGTGTAAAGGTCAGTTGGGCGTAAAGATCGGTGTAAAGTTCGGTCGAAAGCTCGGTCGGCGTAGCTCGGTGTAAAGGTAAAACATTGCCTGTTATTAACGTGGAATGTTTCAAGTTTACACCGAGGTCAATCACACTGAGCTGTCGACCGAGCTTTCCACCGACCTTTACACCCAACTGACCTTTACACCGTTTCGAAAATATCACCCTAGGGCATATTGGAAAATGGAAGATGGAAATGAAACAAACATTTTCTGTGTAAAATCTGACCAATCAGCGGCCGAGAACTGAGCGGAACATAAAATGTTTTTGTCACATGTCAAAACATGATTGCTGCAGTTTCATTTCCATTTTCCATTTTCCGGTATGACTAAGGGCGCCCTAAACTGGAGAAAATAGCAGTTTAGTTTGCACGCCTTGAATTACGTGCTTCGGAGCGAAGTGCCACCCAACCCGGAATGAAATGTCACCAAAGTGTATTCTTCCGTCAGGCTGCCCCTGCAATATCAATTTGCAGCTGGTGAAACATCAAGTGCCTATCCTGATGCTGCAAGCTGGCTGCACATCGCTGTGGTTCCATGCCCAGACCAGGAGCAAATCTTTCAAAGTTTTTTTAATCGTGGACGTTGTTGTTTGCTATTTTTTAAGTTTGTAAAAAAATTTGTAACAGGTGGTGTTCTGATAAAAATTGTGGTATTTTTTTCAGCCACTTGATTGCGTGTCCATGTGCAATAACGTTTGTCGAAACGACAAGGTCGACCAACCGGTTTTTGTTTTGTCAACACCAAGGCCAACATTCGTTTGGCGTGCGAATTAGAGTGAAGGGGCATGAGGCTGTTGAGCAGTGTAACACGGCTCTCACCAAACACTTTCAAAAACTGTCGCGTTCTTCGACAGCAGCAATGTCGTGGTTTTGCGAAAAACGTAAACGACAACAACAACACAAACATTCAGTTGACGTTGTTTTCAAAGCAACAGTGCTCGTTGTGTCGTGCGTTTGAGGCTCGATTACGTGAGCATTTGAGCAGCGCACCGCAGGTTTGTGACTGTTGTGGTCAGTGGTGTCGTTGGGGGGGGAAGGGGGTTACCCCTTTGTATCCGGTATCCGGTATCTACCGTAAAAATCGCCCATTTTCCCGTCCAAAATGCACAAAATCGCTTGCTGGCGCAAGCATAACCCCCAAAATGACCATTTTTTGCGCTTTCAACACCGATTTTGCTCTAAAAAATTGACCTTTTTTTGGACAACCCCCCTGGGTATCCGAGATTTTTATTTTAGGGAGCAACCCCCCTGGTATCCGAGATTTTTTATTTTGGGTATCCGGTATCCGAAAATTTTGGATTTTGGGTATCCGGTATCCTGACTTTTTGATTTCCCAACGACACCACTGGTTGTGGTGCAGATCATGAACCTAATGAGGGAGTTACGTATTTTTTTGCTTCAACATCGCGTAATCCGAATGAAAAACCGGGTTTTCAGCCTGCAGCAATTATCCAAATTGAGGTTATCGATATCGAGAAACCCGAGAACAATCATTGGCTCGACCAATATCGTCACGACGTGCCCGTGCTGCATTTTAATGGCCAATTTTTGCTGAAACATTTCTTCGACTCCGATACCTTCGACGATCGACTGGACGAATTTCGCGAGCTCGAATGCTGAAAACAATCTGCTCAAAAATGAACCATTCGCCAAAATTGCGGTATGGGCCGGAAACTGGAAGGGCAAACAATTTGCCGATTTTCGTTGCTGTCCACTGCGGCGCCGGCTATCACGCCAAACGATATCGGCCACATTTGATGAAACTGTGCCGAAAAGCGTGTTTGGCTGCCTTGTCTGAGTCCGAAACCTCCAAATCGAACGATAATAATTGGTCAGCGGCTTCGGCGTGCGCATCTGCCATCGTTGTGCTCGAAAATTCGGCAGTCACAAATGCGGGCAAGGGATCTAATCTGACCAGAGAACAAAAAATCGAATGTGATGCGGGACTGGCTTGGTTGAAACTGAATGGCGGTGATGCGTGTGCTGCAACGTTCGCTGGCGTTGGAGCGGTTTCTGGTGCGCTGAGTTGTCGTTTATATTTTTTTTGTTAAAATGTTTTTGACTCAGTCTTGTTGTTTTGTTGCAAAGTAAACG